>VYZP01016163.1:40181-59978 GCA_013400635.1 Hypocryptadius cinnamomeus | reverse complement strand
GCCGCCCCCCGCGCCCCCGCTCCCAGGTGAGGAGGGGAAGCCCCCGGGACACCCAAAACTGGGGCGGGTCAGAGCTGGGTGTCCCCAGGGGTGGGAGGGCTGCAGACAGGGAGGTCCCTGGTGCTGGGCCGCTCCCGAGGCTGGGTGGTCCCCAGAACTGGGGGTCTCACCCCACTCTGATGGCTCCACAGGGAAGTGTCCCCCGGCCCCGCCGCTGCCCGGGGCTTCACCCTCCATCGCCCTCACCGTGGGGCTCTCAGGTACGTGGGCATGAGGGGGGACCACGGGACGGGGACAGGGAGGGTGTGGGCATTGTAAGGACAGGGAACAGGGAGGACGTGGGGACTGGGACAGTGCAGGGACAGTGGGGACAGGAGGATGTGGGGACCATGGGGACAGGGACAGGGGACAGGAAGGATGCAGGGACCGTGGGGACAGGGATGGTGTAGGAACTGTGGGGACAGGGACAGGGAGGATGTGGGGACCATGGGGACAGGGACAGGGAGGATGTGGGGACCATGGGGACAGGGATGGTGTAGGAACTGTGGGGACAGGGACAGGGAGGATGTGGGGACCATGGGGACAGCGATGGTGTAGGGACTGTGTGGACAGGGAGGGACAGCAATGGTGTAGGGACTGTGTGGACAGGGAGGACAGAGGAACTATGGGGACAGGGACAAGGGATAGGGAAGGGTTACAGGCACCAGCGTGCTGGGCTTGCAGTCCTCAAGGAACACCCACTCAGGGACCCCAGCACGGGGGTTGGGCGGCCCAGGGGTTGATGACACCAGGCTCAGGTGGCTCAGGGTGGGCACAGGACATGTCCCCATGCCCTGGGGGTGCTGAGCTGGCTCCCACCCCGCCGGCAGCCATCCGGATCAAGAAGCCCATCAAGACCAAGTTCCGGCTGCCTGTGTTCAACTGGACAGCGCTAAAGCCCAGCCAGATCAGCGGGACGGTGTTCAGCGAGCTGGACGACGAGCGGGTGCTGGAGGTGAGCCCAGGACCCCTCTGTAGCCACATTTCTCTTCACAGAGAAAAGCAAGGCACAACTTCCCAAGGATGTTTCTGGGACTCACATTCTCTGAACCTCAGAGAAAGAAAAAACAATTCTTATCTCAGTTGCTGCTCCTCTTTGTTGTTCACAAGTGGAATGCATTGTGGAAGATTGTTTACCTGAAGGGAATTGGTAATTGGATTCTGGTGTGAGTGTTTTGATTAATTGACCAATTGAATCCACGTGTGTGTCGGGACTGTGGGCTGACAGTCACGAGATTCTGTGCAGTGGAGTTGAGTGCTTGGCAGATACAGTTTAGATGTAGTAATATAGTCTAGAATAATATACTGTAATATAGTATAGAATATACTATAATATAGTATATTATAATATGTAATATAGTAAAGTAATATATAATATTTATAGTATGTAATAATATAGTATATAATAAATTAAATAATATATATTGTATATTATATAATAATATAATATATTATTATATTATATATAATATATTATATACTTATATATAATATATATATTATTAATCTAGTATATTATATACATAATATACTATATACAATATAGTATAGAATAATATACTGTAATATAGTATAGAAGATACTATAATATAGTATATTATAATATGTAATATAGTATAGTAATATAGTATACAATATCCTAATATATAATATATAATAATACAGCAATATAGTATTGAATGATATCATATAGAATAATATCATATAGAATAATAATAGTAATATAGTATAGAATATAGTATAGAATATAGTATAATAGTAATGTAGTGATATAGTATAGAATAATACAGTATAATTAATTAGCCTTCTGACATTATGGAGTCCTCCTCGTCCTTTCTCCCTGCCACAGGGGTGAATCCCATACCCCTCCCCACGAGGGCACCCCCAGCCCCACTTCTGACCCCCGTTGCCCCCCAGGACCTGGACCTGGAGCGCTTCGAGGAGCTGTTCAAGACCAAGGAGCAGGGCCCGGCGCTGGACCTGGTGTGTGCCAAGAGCAAGGCGGCGCAGAAAGTGGCCACCAAGGTGACACTGCTGGAGGCCAACCGTGCCAAGAACTTGGCCATCACCCTGCGCAAGGCCGGGCGCAGCACCGACGAGATCTGCCGGGCCATCCACACGTATGGGCTGCGCTGGGGGGGTGGAAATGGGGCAGGGAGGGTCAGGAGCGGGGTGCAGGGGGGAGACAGGGTGCAAGGGGGTTGGTTGGGGTGCAGAGGGTTTGGCTGGGGGGCAAGGGGTCTGGTTTGGGTTCAGGGTACATGGCCACTGGATGGGGTGCAGGGGGGCTTGTTGGGGTCCAGAGGGTGCAGGAAGGGTGCAGCAGGCCTGGTTGGGATGCAGGAGGGACAGGCAGGGTTCAAGGGGGTTGGCTGGGGTGCAGAGGGGCCAGGAAAGGTGTAGAGAGGCTACCTGGGACAGGGGACTGGTCTGGCTGAGGTTCTAGTGGTTCAGAGTGCAAGGGGGTCTGGATGGGGTGCGGGGGTTTCAGGCAGGGTACAGGGCCTTGGTTGGGGTGCAATGGGAACAGCTGGGACACAGAGGAGCCACTTGGGGTGCAGAGGGACCAGACAGGGCTCAAGAGGACTGGCTGAGTTGCAGAGGGTTTGCCTGGGGAACAAGTGGTCTGGTTTGGGTTCAGGGGGGCCAGACGGGGCACAGGGCCACTGGTTGGGGTGCAGGAGGGCTTGTTGGGGTCCAGAGGGTGCAGGCAGGGTACAGCAGGCCAGGTTGGGATGTAGGAGGGACAGGCAGGGTTCAAGAGGGCTGGCTGGGGTGCAGATGGCTCGGCTGGGGGCAGGGTGACTGCTTGGGGTTCAGGGGACCTAGGCAGGGGGTCTTGGCAGAGGTGCAGTGGGAGTTGTTTGGGGTTCAGGGGGGCCAGGCAGGGTGCAGAGAGACTGTCTGGAATGCAGAAGGGCTTTTGGGGCTGCAGTGGGTCTGGCCAGGGGAAGGGGGATTGACAGGAGAGCCAGGCAAGGTGCAGAAGGGCTTGCTGGGGTGCAGAGGACTTGGCTGGGAGACACACGGTCTGACTGGGGTTCAGGAGCTCCAGGCAGGGTACAGAGCTCCAGGCAGGGTGCAGGAGCTCTGGCTGTGGTTCTGGGTGGCCAAACAGCTCACAGGAAGCAAGGCTGGGATCCAGCCTTCCCAAACTGGGCACCGCTGGGAGCTGCTCCCCAACATTTCGGTGCGGGGCAGGTTTGACCTGGCGACGCTGCCGGTGGATTTTGTGGAGTGCCTGATGCGGTTCCTGCCCACGGAGGCGGAGGCCAAGGCGCTGCGGCAGTACGAGCGCGAGCGGAAGCCGCTGGAGGAGCTGGCGGACGAGGACCGGTTCATGCTGCAGTTCAGCAAGGTGGAGCGGCTGCCCCAGCGCATGGCCATCATGGCCTTCCTCGGCAACTTCGCCGAGAACATCCAGATGCTGACACCGGTACGGAGCTGGGGAGGGGGGTACCGGACCCTCTGCACCCTGAACCCCAGCTGAGCCCCCCTGTGCTGTCCCCCTGCAGCAGCTCAATGCCATCATCGCAGCCTCGGCCTCTGTTAAGTCGTCCCAGAAGCTGAAGCACATGTTGGAGGTGGGGATGTGAGGACAGGCTGGGTGGGGGTCCTTCACTCCAGCCTCTCTGTAGCTGGGTGAGGGGGATCCTATGGGGGTCTCCCTCTCTCCTGACCTTCCAATCCCGCTGCTTTGCCCCTGCAGATCATCTTGGCGCTGGGCAACTACATGAACAGCAGCAAACGTGGGGCAGTCTACGGCTTCAAATTGCAGAGCCTGGACCTGGTGGGCAGCCCCTCCCCGGCTCCCTGGGACCCCGAGGTTCTCATCCCACAGCCCTGACCCCCTCCCCAAATCCTCCTGCAGCTCCTGGACACCAAGTCAACAGACAGAAAGATGACATTGCTGCACTTCATCGCGCTTACGGTGCGGGAGAAGTACCCAGAGCTGGCGACCTTCTGGCAGGAGCTGCACTTCGTGGAGAAGGCTGCAGCAGGTGCCCCTCAAACTGTGCCATGGCCCCGCCTCGCTGTCACGGCCCCACACAGCCACTGACCCATCCCGTGTCCCTGCAGTGTCCCTGGAGAACGTGCTGCTGGATGTGAAGGAGCTGGGCCGGGGCATGGAGCTGCTGCGGCGGGAGTGTGGGCAGCACGAGAGCGCGGTGCTGCGCGGCTTCCTGGGCGGCAGCGAGGGGCAGCTCGAGCGGCTGCAGCGCGACGCGCGCACGGCCGAGGTGAGGGCTGCTCACACCCGGCCTGGCACCAGCCACGGGCACACCTGCTCGTCCACACCTTGCTCTGCAAACTCCTCGTGCACGCCTGGTCATCCACACCTTGCTCTGCGTGTTCCTCTTGCACTCCTGCTTTCCTTTGCATGTTCCATGCCATTCTTCGTCATCCACACCTTGTCTTGCATGCTCCTTGTGCACATCTGGTCACCCACACCTTTCCTTGCATGGTCCTTGAGCACACCTGGTCATCCACACCTTGCTCTGCGTGTTCCTCTTGCACTCCTGCTTTCCTTTGCATGTTCCATGCCATTCTTCGTCATCCACACCTTGTCTTGCATGCTCCTTGCGCGCATCTGGTCATCCACACCTTGCTCTGCATGGTCTTGTGCACAGCTGCTCGTCCACACCTTGTCTTCCACAGTCCTTGTGCCCACCTGGTCACCCACACCTTGTCTTGCATGGTCCTCGTGCACACCTGGTCATCCACACCTTGCTCTGCAAACTCCTCGTGCACACCTGGTCACCCACACCTTGTCTTGCATGGTCCTCGTGCACACCTGGTCATCCACACCTCGCTCTGCATGCTCCTCTTGCACTCCTGCTTTCCTTTGCATGTTCCATGCCATTCTTTGTCATCCACACCTTGTCTTGCATGCTCCTTGTGCACATCTGGTCACCCACACCTTTCCTTGCATGGTCCTTGAGCACACCTGGTCATCTACACCTTGCTCTGCATACTCCTCTTGCACTCCTGCTTTCCTCTGCATGCTCCGTGTCACTCTCCATCATCCACACCTTGCTCTGTGCAGTCCTTGTGCAGACATCTTGCTTTGCACGCTCCTTGTGCACATCTGCTCATCCACACCTTGTCTTGCATACTCCCTGTGCACATCTGGTTCTGCTCCTGGCTCTGCACACTTCTTGTGCACATCTGGTCACCCACACTTTGCATGGTCCTTGTGCACTCCTGCCTTCCTTTGCATTCTCTGTGTGCATTCCTTGTTGCACACACCTTGCTCTGCACACTCTTTGTGCTCTCCTGCCCTGCTTTGCCCACACGTGGTGCCTGCCATGCCTTGCCCTCCCCCTGTGCCGGACACTGCCCGTGCCTGACCACCGGTCCTGTGCCAGGACGCCTACAACACCGTGGTGCGGTATTTCGGCGAGAGCCCCAAGACCACCCCCCCGTCTGTCTTCTTCCCGGTCTTTGTCCGGTTCATCCACTCTTACAAGGTGAGGTGGGGCCCGGAGGGAATACCCTGCAGGTGAGTGGCACCATGGTGGGGGAAAGCTGACCCCCCCCACCTGTGTGCCCCGGCAGGACGCGGAGCAGGAGAACGAGACACGGAAGAAGCAGGAGGAGGTGATGCGGGAGAAGCTGCTGGCACAGGAGGCTAAAAAGCAGGAGAAGGTTAGTGGAGGCAGCCACGGGGTGGGCTGAGGAATAGCGGGCACGGAGGGGACCTCTGTGTCCCTAACCTGGACCCCCTGTGCCTCCCTCGCAGCGGAACAAGTGGCAGCAGCAGGAGCTGATCGCGGAGCTGCGGCGGCGCCAGGCCAAGGACCACCGGCCCATGTACGAGGGCAAGGATGGCACCATCGAGGACATCATCACTGGTACGGCCCCCTCGGCCCCTGGCCCCCTGCCCTGGCCCTGCCAGCCACGGGGGCTGACGTGTCCCTGTCCCCCCCGTCCCCTGCCCGTACCCCCGCAGCGCTGAAGAGCGTCCCCTTCACTGCCCGCACGGCCAAGCGGGGCTCCCGCTTCTTCTGCGACCCGTCCCACCATGACGAGTCCAGCTGTTAAGAGCCCAGGTACCACCTGCATGCCTGGATCCCCTTGGATCCCACCTGGATCCCCCTGGGTTCCCCCTGACCCTGCATGCCCCCTTCTGCATGCCCCTTCCCTGCATGTTGTCACCCCAGGGTGTCTGGTGTGCCCCATTCCTTTGGATCGGGGCAGGATCTTAATGCAAGGCTGGATCCCAGCACAGGATCCCAGTGCAAGGCTGGATCCCAGCACAAGATCCCAGCACGGGATCCCAACTCAGAGCTGGACCCCAGCACAGGATCCCAGCTCAAGATCCCAGTGCAAGGCTGGATCCCAGCACAGGATTCCAATGCAAGGCTGGATCCCAGCACTGGATCACAACACAGAGCTGGATCCCAACACAGGATCCCAGTGCAAGGCTGGATCCCAGCACAGGATCCCAGCACAGGATCCCAGTGCAAGGCTGGATCCCAGCACAGGATCACAACACAAAGCTGGATCCAGGGACAGGATCCTACTGCAAGGCAGAGTCTCAGCACTGGATCCTGGTTCAAGGCTGGATCCCAGCACAGGATCCCAGCATAAGGCTGGATCTGGGTGGAAGGCCAGCTCCTGGCACTGGATCCCAGTGAAATGTTTCTACCCAGCATGGAGTCCTGGCACAGGATGACAGGCAGGGATCCTGGTGCAAGGCTGGGTCCCAGCACAGGATCCCAGCACTGGATCCTCATGTAAGGCAGGGCCCTGGCACAGGATCCCAGCCCTGGATCCTGGAGCAAGGCTGGATTCCAGCACAGATCCTACTGCAATATTGGATCCCAGAGTAGGGTCTTAGTGCATCACTGGATCCCAGGGCAGGATCCCAGTGCACTGCTGGGTCTCAAGATGGGATCCCAGCACAATACTGGATCCCAGGATGGTATCCCAGTGCACTACTGAGTCGCAGGACAAGGTCCCAGTACACTACTGGGTTCTGGGCAGGATCCCAGGGCAAAACTGGATGCCAAGGCAGGGTCCCAGTGCAAGACTGGATGCCAGGGTATGGTCTCAGTGCCCTGCTGGAGCCCAGAGTGGGGATCCCAGTGCATTACTGGGTCCTGGGCCAGTGCCTGGAGGACTCAGCCTGTGGTGCCTGTACTCTGGGGGAGTCGCCTGGGCACCCCCTGAGGCCAGGCCAGGTGTCCCTGGCTCTGTCCTTGACTGTCCCTTCCATCCCACAGCCCGAAGGTGGATCCGCCTGTAGCCCAGCAAGGCAAAGGAGCCCAGCCGGGGGGCAGGGGAGGACTGGGGCTGTCTCAGTCCCTCCTCACCCCCCTCTGCCCCCCAAGTGCCCAGTGAGGCTCCGTCCTGCCCTGACACCACGTGGAACAGGGCCAAAATGTCCCCGTGCCACCATCCTCACGGGTGACATCCCTGTGCCCAGGGAGACCCTGCACCCAGCCTACCCCCTGCCCACCCAAGGCAGAGGCCAAATCCATCTGTGGTGGGGCCCCAGCATCAGGAGCTGACCCGTGGGGTGCTCCCTCCCCGTCAGGGTCCCCTTGTCCCCGGGGGGCTCACTGCCTCAGAGCCCCCAGCCCCACTACAGGGACCAGAGGGACCTCTCCACCCCGCGCTCGACACTTTGACCACTGATGTGAACACTAAGTGCCAAAAAAAAGGGACCAAAGCCAGGCTGGAGGGGCACCAGGAGAGGGGCAGGATGGTGCCCCCCACCCCAGGACCCCCCTGCCCTTCCCCCCACAGTGACTTTTTGTACATGTGAAATATATGGAGTCTTTTACACGGCCAGTGCCTGATTTGGGGGAACGTGGTGGGGGGACAGAGGCAGCCCAGGAGTTTGGGGAGCATCCCCAGGCTGTGGTCCTGTGTTTTGGGGGGCAGGGAGGGGCACAGAGATGTCCAGGGACCAGACATTTGGCAGAGCTTTGCAGTGATGTTATTAAAGCTGTGGGATTAAGGAGAGGGGGGACCTGCTTTGGGGAGGACTTGGGAGCCCCCTGCATTCCAGCCCCACTCCAGTGTGGGGTGGTCCCAGTTCACCCCATTTTTGGTGGTTATGGGGGACTGGGAACAGACTGGAGGCTGGGAGGGGCTGCAGGGGGAGCAGGATGAGGTCCCAAAGGAAGTGGAGGGGCAGGATGGGGCCAGGAGGGCAGAAAGGGCTCGTGGGGGTGGAATGTGGCTATGGGAGTGTGAGGGGCTGGGAGGGGGCAGGATGCAACCCCAGACCCTCAGCAGTGGCACAAGGGCCTGGCCTCCCTTGCTGAGCCCCACCAGCCCAGGGATTAGCCTTGAAACAGGGAATAAAAGTTTCCCCTAATCCTCTTGGGGGGATTACCAGCACTGCCACACCCAGGGTGGGATCTGGCCTGGCCTCAGCCCCCCCAGCACCGCCGCTGACCTGGGACCTTTTAATCCACCCACACGAGCCCCCTGCTCCGTCCTGGGGGACCCTTGGAGATGCTGTGGGCAAAGATGCTGCTGTCTGTCCATCCATCCATCCGTCTGTCTGTCCATCCGTCCACCAGGCTTAGGCAGGTCCCACCTGCCCTCAGTGACATCCAGGCACCCGAGTCCCCAGTGCTCAGGGCAGGATCCCAGTGCACATCCCACTCTGTTCCCAAGGGTCACTGGAGGTGCTGCAGGCAAGGATGCTGCTGCCCAGCCATGTCCACCTGTGTTGATCCGTGTCCATCCGTCCATCCGTCCATCTGTCCATCCATTGGGGTCACTGCCCAGTCCCTACATGAGCTTGGTGACATCCACCCACACAAGCCCCCAGTGCCGTCCCACGCCTTTGGAGGTGCTACAAGCAAGGACATGGCTGTCCATCCACATCCAGCTGTGCCCGGCCGTCCATCTGTCCATCTGTCCATCCACACCCAGCTGTGCCCGGCCATCCATCTGTCCATCTGTCCATCCATTGGGGTCACTGCCCAGTCCCTACACGAGCTCGGTGACATCCACCCACACAAGCCCCCAGCGCTGTCCCACGCCTTCAGAGGTGCTACAGGCAAGGACACTGCTGTCCATCCACATCCCGCTGTCCATCTGTCCATCTGTCTATCCACATCCAGCTGTGCCCGGCTGTCCAACTGTCCATCTGTCCATCCACAAGGCTCCAGCCGGTCCCTACGTGCCCTCGGTGCCACCGTCAGGCTCGGAGAGGCGCCGCTCCCCCTGGGCCGCGGGCGCTGCCAGGCTCTCGGCCTGCAGGAGCAGGTTGCAGCCGAGGAAGAGGATGGCAAAGGTGACGGCGAGGCAGAGCACCAGCACCACGGCGATCTGGGCAGCCTCGCTCACCCCCGTGTCCTCACGGGTGGTGTTCATGTCCCCCTCCTCCTCCTTCTCCTCCTCCTCGTCTTCCTCGCAGGAGCCGAGTGTGGCGGTGACAGACGGGAGGGTTTAAGTGATGTCAAGGGCTGTCTTATCCTCCCTGCACGGCCTCCCTCACGCTCCCTGGCGCTGCGTGCCCCCCCCGCAAGGGGCAGCAGCTTTGCTCTGCCCTGGAGCCCCCCTGGAGGGGTGCAGAGTCCTGAAAGGAAGGGGGAGTCCCCCAGCTCCCTCCCGAGGTGGCCTGGGGGCAGCTGGGGCTCCCCATTCTGCATGTCCCCACTGCAGCCACTCAGCCCCACAGCACTGGGGTGCCACAGGGACCCCATGGCTCAGGGGATCCCCAGCTCAGCTCCATTACACTGGGGACCCCCAGCTCAGCCCCAGGCTGTGAATGTGCCATGGGGACCCCCAGCTCAGCTACAATACACTGGGGTCCCCCAGCTCCACAGCTCAGGGGTGCAATGGGGACCCCCTTGGTGGTTTTGGATGTGACGGGGACCACCAGCTCAGCCTCAGCATCCATTCCCCGCTCCCGTGGCCCCCACAGCCAGGACATGACCAGGCTCCATGTGAAAGCAGAAACTCTTTATTTTTGGGGCAGCTCTGGCCCCCCAGGGATAGGAGTGACACTGGGGACAGGTGGTGATAAGGGACATGGCCAGCACTGGCTGTGTGGCACAAAGTGTGCTGCAGAGGGGTGGGGTACCACCCTGACCCCCAGCACCCTCTGCCAGGCCCCAGCACCACTCAGGGCTGGTGCCACACGTGCCCTGAGGACTCACCCCAGTCATCAGCCAGGCAGGAGCCACTGAGCCAGTTCTCCAGGATGGACAAAAACCCACGGCATAAACCAAGGAGCAGCAACCCCCAAATTACAGGCTAGGCCAAGCCAAGCTCCTCCCAGAGGCTTTCTGCAGGTGAAGGAGAGGATCCAAGCAGAGTCACTGTCCCAAAAGTGCCACGGCCCACGGTGACCCTGCCTGGGTGACACCAGCCCTACAGCGCCAGCGTGTCCTTGATGAGCCGGCGCATGGTGGTGGTGACCGAGGTGCCCAGGGAGTCCGTGATCTGGTAGGAGATCTTGTACAGGTAGGGCTGCACGTCCTTCAGGCTGGTGTCAAAGACATTGTCCACCTCGGACTGGGTGGGCATCTTGGGCAGGTACTCGTGGCGGTTCATCACCTCCACGATGTTGATGATCTTCTCGCAGAGCTTCTCCCCCACCTTCTCGCGGCAGATCTGCCGCTCCTGCTCGTTGGCCAGGTTCACCACGTTCACCTTGATGGTCCACAGCTCCCAGGGAATGCACTCGTCCGAGAAGGGCCACCGTGACTTCTTCTTCTGGTAGAACTCCAGGGAGATCTGTCCCATGCCGTCGGAGCCGGAGCCGCGCAGCGCGTCCTGCGGGACAGCACGGGGCTCATGGGGGAACAGGGACTGACCAACCCCTCCTCGGGCACATCCCACTGGGTTTTACAGAACCACAGAATATCCTGGGCTGGAAGAGACCCCCAAGGACCATCCAGTCCAACTCCTGGCCCTGCACAGGACACCCCAACAATCCCACCACTGAGAGCGATGTCCAAACGTTCCTTGAGCTCTGGCAGCCTTGGGGCCATGACCAAATCCTGGGGAGCTGTTCCAGTGCCCAATCACCCTCTGGGGGACGGAGCTTTTCTCAATATCCAGCCTACCCCTTCCCTGCCACAGCCCTATCCATTCCCTCAGTCCTGCCACTGTCCCAAGGAGCAGAAACCGGAGCTGCCCTAGGGATGAAGCTGAGTCTCCTCTCAGTCTCCTCCAGCTGAACAGATCTAATGCCCTCAGCTGCTCCTTTTAATCCACCCACACGAGCCCCCTGCTCCATCCTGGGGGACCCTTGGAGATGTGTGGCTTCCCTTTAATGCCTTTTATGCTCCCATTTTCCCGCTTACCTTGAACTCCCCGACAGCCTTGCGGAGCGCCCGGTCGAGCTCCTCGGAGGAGACGCGGACGTAGGCGAAGTCGATGAAGTCGCAGTCCACGTCCTGGGTGCCCACAGTGCCAATGGAGTAGGTGCCCTCCTTCTTGTAGTGGAACTTGCCGGTGCTGCGGTGCAGCAGGACGGTGTGGAGCACGGCCAGCATGGCCTCCTCCACCTGCCGCCCCTCCACCGACACCTCCAGCACCTCGGCGCGGCAGTTCATGGCAGGGCCGGCGCTGGAGGGGCCACAGCAGCGGCTGCTGAGGGGACACGAGGGTGGGAGGGGGGTGTTGGCTGCAGCCCGGCTTGGGTGACAGCCCCTCTGCCACCCCCCTGTATGCTGGTGTCCTGGTACCCCACAGGGACCCACCCAGATGTCCTGATCTGAGTCCCCCACACGCCAAAAGGATCCAAGCACCCTTGGTATAGACCCCACACAGACCTACAGAGACCCAGATGTCCTGATCTGAGTCCCCCACATGCCAAAAGGATCCAGGCTCCCTTGGTATAGACCCCACACAGCCCTGCAGAGACCCAGATGTCCTGATCTGAGTCCCCCACACACCAAAAGGATCCAGGCCCCCTTGCTATAGACCCCCCATAGTCCCACAGAGATGGGGTTGGTAGAAATCCCTCACATCCCACTGACACGGGCCCTCCCACACACCTCACAGAAGCTCAGGGGGGTCCAGGACTGGGTGTCCCAAAGGGATCCAGGTGTCCCAGAATGGGCGAGCCACCTCCACAGGGACCCAAATATCCAGGTCTGGTCTGCTCTCACCNCCGGCCCCGGCCCCGGCCCCGGCCCCGGCCCCGGCCCCGGCCCCGGCCCCGGCCCCAGCCCGCACTCACCGCCCGGGCCCGACCATCTGACGGCACGGAGGATGGAAGTGGATCATCCCATCTGCGCGGGGGGTTCAGAACACACCACCGGCCACCGTGGCGGCTCTTCCGGCCATGACCAACGTGTTTCATCACTCTGAACTTGCTTCCGTTATCCTATTGCCCCTTCGGTGCCGTTCCCGGCCGCGCGGTGTCACCGGGGGCGGAATTGCCGTTCGGAGTCCGCGGATTCCCCTCTCCCCGGCTTGGTTCGTTCCCAAGGGGCCATAGAGCTGCAATACCGCAGCCCAGAGCGGCTCAGCGGCTCCATTGCGCCCCCTGTGCTGGAGGCTCCGCGGCGGTACTGCAGCGGGGCGGTGTCCCCCGCTGACCCCTGCGGGGACAGGGCGACAACGGGGGCGACACGCGTGGGGACACGGGCCACAGGGGCACGGACGGGGAGCGTGGCGACCATAAGGGCACGGGGGACACCTGGATATGAAGGGACACGAGGATATGGCCATGGGGAAATAGGGAAGAGGGGACACGGGGACAGATGGACACAAGGAACAGCGTGACACAGGGATATGGGGACACGGGGGGATACTGGATAAAGGGACATGAAGACTAGGGGGACAAAGGGACAGTGAGATGGCTGGATGTGGGGATAGGGATGGAGATGGGAGACACGTGGATGTGGGGACACGGGGCACAGGGTGTAGTGGGAGCAGGGACGTGGGGACTTGGGGGACACAGGAACAGGGAATGGATGGACATGGGGACACAGGGAACGTGGACATGGGCATTTGGGGCACTGATCGGCCACGCTGCCGTGGGGACACATGGCTTGGTGTCAGTCGCAGCAGGAATGCGGCCGTGGCGTGTCACCGTGCGGGGAGCTGGGCACAAACCGACACAGCCGCGTCTGTGCCGAGCAGCCCCGGGACCACCGGCGTGGCCGGAGCTGTCCACGGAGCTGCTTTTACTTGGCCCTGCCGGTACCGTCCCCGTCCCTCCTGCAGCAGTCCGTGCCGAGGGAACGGGGACAGCGCTGGGGACAAGGTGGCAGAGGGCAGCCCTGAGCTGTGGGGAGGGGACAGAGCACAGCCGTGCCGTGCCGAGCCGAGCCGTGCTGTGCCAACCCCGTGCCCGCCGTGCCCGCTGTGTGCAGCTCCGCTGTTCCCCGCCCCGATTCCCGTTCGCGGCCCCGCCGTGCGTCAGCGCTGTCCCCACGGCGGGGGCGGCGGCGGGGGGGACAGAGGGACCCTTGTTTTGTGTCACTGCGGGCGCCCCCGGCCCCGCGCCTCAATGTGGCCCTTGTTCCGGGTGTCCCCGTTAACGCTGGCTCCGGGGCCAGGCTGTGCCCGGCAGGAGGAAGGCGACAAGCCGGGGGACAGGGGAACAGGGGACACATCAGCCACGCGTGTCACCCCCCTGCCTCGGACCCTCCGGCTCTGCCCCCAGCTCCTGAGCTCGGGACCCCAAACGCCACCACCCCCCCGCCAGGGCTGGCCCTGCCAACGGCCACGTGCCCAGGAACACGAGCGGGGGACACGGTCACGCTTCCCGGTTATTTTGGGGAGGATAAATCAGGCAGGCGACAGGTGCGGGGCCGCGGCCGCCGGGGGTGAGTGACGGTTCAAGGGCAGCGGCGTGGGCAACGTGCGGCTCCGGCGTCCCGGCTGGCCCCGGCTCCGGAGCCCCGGCTGTCCCCGGCTGTCGCTGGCTCCGGTGCCCCAGCTGTCCCCAGATCCACCGGCCCGGCTGTCCCCGGCTGTCCCCAGCTCTGGCATCGCGGCTGCGGAGCTCCAGCTGTCCCCGGCTCCATCGCCCCGGCTGTCCCAGCTCCAGCGCTCTGTTTTTTCCCCGGCTCCAGCGTCTTGTTTTTATCCAGCCCAAGTGTCCCAGCTGCCCTCAGCTCCGACATCTACACTGTCCAAGCCCCGGCTGTCACCAGCTCCGGTCCCCAGCTCTAACTGTCCCCAGTCCGGCCGTCCCAGCTCCGGTGTCCTGTTTGTTCCCTCCGGTTCTCCCCCTCCGCGGTATTCTGGCTGCTCCCAGCTCCAGGACCCCGTTTTTCCCCGTCTCCAGCGTCCCAGCTGTCCCCAGCCCCGCTGCTCTGTCCCCCCTTCCCAATCCCCGAATTTAACTGAAGGGGAACACAAGGGACAAAGGTCCCGCCCAGTGGCTCTCGCTGTACGTACAAGTTTATATACAGAAAATGGCCAAAAAGAGGGAAACCCAGAAAAATATATATAAAGGGGAAGGGGCCGAGGTTGAGGGGGCCGGAGCCACCCCCCGCCCGCGCCCCCCGCTCTGTACAGGACCCGGCCGGCGCTATTTACATCAGGGGCGTTTTTACAGGGGAAGAGGGCACCGCGCAGGCGATGCCCCCGGGGAAGACGGCACCAGGGCTGCTGGGAGGCCTCACCCTGGGCCGTGAAGGCACGTGAGGCACCCCCAGGGGTGCCCCCAAGAAGACTCAGGCATCTGGGGGGGGACCCAGATATCCTGGGAGTGATCCAGAGGGGATCCCAGGCATCCCTGGAGTGATGCAGGGATGGTCCCAGGCATCCCAGGAGCGATCTAGGGGTGCCCAGGGGGTCCCAGGCATTCCTGTGGATTACCCGGGGGGGGGTTCCATGTGTTCTGAGGGTGATCCAGGGGTGTACATAGAGTCTTGGGAATGGCCCGGGGGGGTCCCAGGTGTCCCAGAGGTCATTCAGGAGTCCACAGGGATGTCCTGGGCATCCCAGAACTGATCCAGGAGTGACCAGGGCAGGTTCCAGGCATCCTGGGAGTGATCCAGAGATGCCCAGGTGGTTTTTGGGCATTCTGGGGTCACCCAGGGAGGGTCTCAAACATCCCAGGGCTGATCTAGGGTACCCAGGGGATGTTCCAGGCATCCCGGAGGTGACCCAGGGGTGTCCAGGGGGTTCCCAGGCATCCTTGGACTGAGCCAGGATTGCCCAGGGCGGGTCCCAGATGTCCCCAGGCAGGTCAGGGGCTCACGGCAGCCCCTTGCCCGGGACTCAGAAAGGCAGAGTGTCCATGAAGATCTTGTCAACGATGGGTGGTGGCGGCACCAGATCCTCCAGCTTGAGGTAGAAAATGCGCTGGAGACCCTGGGTGCAGAGGCTGCGCAGCTCGGGCAGCTTCCCCAGCAGCTTGGAGAGGCAGCTGGAGCGGCCGGGCTCAGCCCCTGCTGCTGCCACGTGGTCCTTGAGGCAGCCCACGATGCGGTTCTGCAGCTCCTCCACCCGCTTCGGCTCCTTCAGCCCGTGCCGGTCTGCGGTGACACACAGGGTGTGGGACCGCGGGGACAGACACCAGGTGGCGATGGGGACAGTGACAAGCCTGGAGCTGGGTGGGGCTCACCTGTGATGATGACGAGGGCGGCGAGGCAGGAGAAGGAGGGGACGTCGACGCTCATGCGGTGCAGGCTCTGGGAGAACTCGAGGATGGCGTCGATCCACTCCCCGAAGCCGCGCACGCACTGCTGCCGGTGCAGCACCACGCCGTTGCAGAAGATGAGTTTCCCTTCCTCTGGCTTGGAGCTGCCAGCAGAAATCCAGGTGTCAGCCCTGGGCACAGCTGGGGCTCCCCCTGCTCCGGGCTGCCCCGGGGCTCACCGGTATGCCAGGCGAAGGATAAAGAGCTCCAGGAAGGCTGACTCCAGCAGAAGGTCCTGGTCCTCCTTGGGCAGCTCGGTGAAGCCCTGGATCTTCTCGGCCCACTTGCGGATGACGTCCATGGAGCCGGTGAGCAGGTCATAGAACTGCTGCACGTCCACCGAGTCCTCCTTCTCAAACTGGCACGGCGCTGACTCCTGGAACTGGGGAGGGGATGAGTCAGGATTGGGATGGGTCAGGATTGGGATGGGGTGGGGATGGGTCAGGATTGGGATGGGGATGGGGATTGGGATGGGGATGGGTGAAGAACTGGGTGGGGATGGGTCAGGACTGGGATGGGTCAGGATTGGGATGGGTCAGGATTGGGATGGGGATGGGTGAAAAACTGGGGAGAGGATGGGTCAGGATTGGGATGGGTCAGGATTGGGATGGGGTGGGGATGGGTCAGGATTGGGATTGGGATGGGTGAAGAACTGGGATGGGGATGGGTCAGGACTGGGATGGGTCAGGACCTGGAACAGGGGTGGATCAGGAATTGGGGTGGGAATGGGATCAGGACCTGGGATGAAGATGGGTGAGGAACTGGTGGGAATAGGATAAGGATCTGGGATGGGGACAGGTCAGGAGCTGTTGGGTTAGCAACAGGAATGAGTTTGGACCAGGATCTGGGATGGGGATGGGTGAGGAACTGGGACGGGGATGGGTCGGGATCCAACCCCAGCCCTGGCATGGCCCTGGGCAGGGCATGGAGTGGCACCAGCCCTACCTTGGAGTAGTCGAGCTTGGTGGCACTGGGGATGGAGTCAATGTGTGCCCGCACCAGCGAGGTGATGAGGCTGACCGGGGACGCATCCGGCGGCTGCTTGGGCTTGGAGGGGAGACGGCCCCGCCGCCCCTTCAGGCTGTCGGTCCGGACCACTGTGGTTGGGGCTTACAGTGAGTGCCTGTCCTCAGGGCAGCCAGAAAGGCTGCAGAGAGGGGACTCCCCGCTCCTGCTGGGTACCCCCACCCGGGACGGGACCCCGGTACCTTCTTTGACCATGCCGACGGCCAGGCACTTCTGGAAGCGGCAGAACTGGCAGCGGTTCCTGCGCCGCTTGTCCACAGGGCAGTCCTTGTTGGCCAGGCAGATGTACTTGGCATTCTTCTGCACTGTGCGCTGCGGGTGGGGAAGGAGCGGCCGAGCTCAGCCCGGGGCGCCGAGCTCCAAACAAAAGCCCTTCTGTCCTCCCCTGCCTCCCGCTCCAGCCCAGCATCCGGCTCCGTGTCCGTGGGGAGGGCTCCGCGGCCGTGCTCCCCGCCCTGCCCCTCCCCGGGACACCCCGCAGCATCCTCCTGCTGCCGCAAAGCACTGTGGGAACATCCCGGCAGCAGCGACGAGCCGGGGGTCCCCTTACCTTGAAGAAGCCCTTGCAGCCCTCGCAGGTGCGCACGCCGTAGTGCTGGCACGACGCGTTGTCCCCGCAGACGGCGCAGCGACCCTCACCTGCCCCGGGGCTGCGCACCTTGGTGGGCGCCAGCGCCGGCCCCTCCAGCAGCGGGGAGGAGGGGGCCAGGGGCAGCCCCGCGAAACCCCGGGGAGCACCCTGGGTCGGGGGAAAGGCGTCCGTGTCCAGCAGCCGCGGGTCCACACGGGGCGAGGCGCCAAGCTGCCCCTTCAGGGCCGCAGGGGGGCTGGGGGCCGGGGGGCCGAAGGCGAAGAAGGGGGGCTGTGACCCCCCGCCCTTGGCTGGCTCAGCCCAGGGCTGCCCACCCTCGTAGTTCGGCAGCGGTGAGTACGCCCCGAAGGAGCCCTCCCAGCCCGGGGCCTGCGGGGGCTGGAAGCCGGGCGTGGCGGGCGAGGGGATGGAGCAGGGGCTCCCGTAGCAGTCCGAGCCGCTGGAGGACAGGGTCTCGTCCGGCTGCCCCCCGAAGGAGCTGGGGTAGCAGCCGTACACCTGGAAGTCCTCCAGCTTGAAGGCGGTGGCGGCGCTGGACTGGCCGCTGGCTGGCAGCTGGTAGAGGAAGGCGTCGAACTCGCCGGCGTAGCCCTCCATGAAGGTGCTGAAGCTGGGCAGGGCGGGGGCGGCCGCCAGGTCGGCTCCAGCCACTTCCATGGGGAATCGGCCGCCCTCGGGGCTGAGCAGCTCGGCCGGGCAGCGCTCGCAGGGGCCGGCGCCCGTGGTGCTGCACTGTGCCTGGATGCAGGGCATCTCTGCGGGGAGAGAGAGGCGTCAGTGAGACCCCGGCACAGCCCCTCCGGCATCCAGGCAGGGGATGGAGACAGAGTGGGAACTGGGAGAGCTTCCCCAGGGTTCCCCTCGTGCTGGAGCTGCACCTCCATAGCCACTGGCCGTGTGGTGGCGGCCACCAGTGTCCCCGGGAAAGGTCACGGCACAGCCAATGGGTGCAAAGGACATTCCCCAAAACGCTGGCTTAGCAAAAGCCCCCGAAAGGGAAGGAGGGAGGAATGTGGCCAGCAGATTCCCAAGCCCTCGGGCTGCCCAAGGGAAGCCGGAGTTGGGGCTGAGCTGGGTTTTGAGGATTCCACTTCCCCCGTATCCCCTTTTGGGGCTTTTTTGGGAACATCAGTGCAGGCAGCCCTCCACGTGAGGGGGAGAGGAGCCCACCCTCTGTCCCTGGAGCCCCCCGGGGCCGTGCATGGATCTGGTGAGACATAAGACAAGCAGAGTCCTGTGTCCAGCTGAAAGCCAAGCCAGAAGTGACCCCAATGGCAAGACGATAATGTAATTCATCTCACAGACCTTTAAAGGTCACGCTGCACTGGCCCCCGGCCACGTCCTGGCACGGCCCTGCTGCCAGAGCCCCCGGATTCCCCCAGCCAAATCTGGGCAGCTCTCTCGGGCACCAAGAAAGCCGACACCCGCCAGGAGCTGGGTTTAAAAATATCCAGCGTGGGTCCAGCTCTGGCACCCACGGGATGGCACCAGCCCCCAGCCCCCTGCTGGTGGTCCCAGCGGAGTTCGTGCGTGTCCAGCTGCGTGCAGAGGGAACAGTGACCCCCCCCAGCTGCCTCCTGTCCCCGAACGAAGCCGAGGGGACCTGAGGCCGTGCTGGGCACACGCCCCAGGGGACACTGTCTGCGCCAGTGGGAGTTTTCCTTGCCTGCATGAAAACCTTGGCAGATGCAATGCCTCGACCCCTCTTGTGCTCCCGGTTGTTTGAGGGGTTTTGCCCTCACGTACTCGCTGACGGCATTTGGGGTCCCCTCTGCCCTGAGCCCCCAGGGTGCGGGCACAGATTCCCGCAGCAGCCTCCGCGCTGCCCACGGCCGGGCTCTACTTGCAGATTCCTGGTTTGGGAGCGCGGGCAGCTGCCTGTGCCCAGCCCCGCTGCTGCTGCCTGCAGGGGCGGGTGGCAGCCGCTGGCACCGGGCCCCGGGCCGCGGGCGGGCGAGAGCAGCCGGTGGCACCGGGGGTGGCTCACGCTGCCCACATCCCCGCCGGCACCTGCTGCCCGCTAATGCCCAGCGGCTGCTGCCAGCCCCGCGTGGGCAGCGCGGGGTTTGCCTGCACCGGGCTGGCTGCCTGCACATCCGTGTCTCCACTGCCAGGTCCCGGTGCTGCCGGTACATCCCGGCTCGCAGCGCCGCGTTCCCGGTGCTGCCCGCGTGCTCCTGCCTGCCCCGCTGCTGCCCTCTCCGGTTCCGTGACCGCTGTGCTCAGGGATCCCGGGGTGATGCCCGGTGTGGGGTGGCTCTGCCCCCTGCCATCCCCAGAGACGGGGATTTCCTGCGGATGCAGCTGGCCCCGGTTGGGGTGCCGTGATGGGAGAACCGGCCCGGTCTCCCATGGCCCAAGAAGCAGCTCCCGGTCCTGCGCAGCTCCTCACAGAGGAGAGGGTGCTGTCGGGCTCTTCCCGGGATCCCCGGGGCCGGGACCTCTCGCTCTGCCAACTCCCGCCGGGTGCGCGATCCCCGGCTCTTCCCGGTGCTACCGGCACTCCTGACCCGGTTCCTCCCGGTGCCACTGGGACACCCGATCCCGTGCACCT
>VYZP01016163.1:0-40123 GCA_013400635.1 Hypocryptadius cinnamomeus | reverse complement strand
GTCGGGATCCAACCCCAGCCCTGGCATGGCCCTGGGCAGGGCATGGAGTGGCACCAGCCCTACCTTGGAGTAGTCGAGCTTGGTGGCACTGGGGATGGAGTCAATGTGTGCCCGCACCAGCGAGGTGATGAGGCTGACCGGGGACGCATCCGGCGGCTGCTTGGGCTTGGAGGGGAGACGGCCCCGCCGCCCCTTCAGGCTGTCGGTCCGGACCACTGTGGTTGGGGCTTACAGTGAGTGCCTGTCCTCAGGGCAGCCAGAAAGGCTGCAGAGAGGGGACTCCCCGCTCCTGCTGGGTACCCCCACCCGGGACGGGACCCCGGTACCTTCTTTGACCATGCCGACGGCCAGGCACTTCTGGAAGCGGCAGAACTGGCAGCGGTTCCTGCGCCGCTTGTCCACAGGGCAGTCCTTGTTGGCCAGGCAGATGTACTTGGCATTCTTCTGCACTGTGCGCTGCGGGTGGGGAAGGAGCGGCCGAGCTCAGCCCGGGGCGCCGAGCTCCAAACAAAAGCCCTTCTGTCCTCCCCTGCCTCCCGCTCCAGCCCAGCATCCGGCTCCGTGTCCGTGGGGAGGGCTCCGCGGCCGTGCTCCCCGCCCTGCCCCTCCCCGGGACACCCCGCAGCATCCTCCTGCTGCCGCAAAGCACTGTGGGAACATCCCGGCAGCAGCGACGAGCCGGGGGTCCCCTTACCTTGAAGAAGCCCTTGCAGCCCTCGCAGGTGCGCACGCCGTAGTGCTGGCACGACGCGTTGTCCCCGCAGACGGCGCAGCGACCCTCACCTGCCCCGGGGCTGCGCACCTTGGTGGGCGCCAGCGCCGGCCCCTCCAGCAGCGGGGAGGAGGGGGCCAGGGGCAGCCCCGCGAAACCCCGGGGAGCACCCTGGGTCGGGGGAAAGGCGTCCGTGTCCAGCAGCCGCGGGTCCACACGGGGCGAGGCGCCAAGCTGCCCCTTCAGGGCCGCAGGGGGGCTGGGGGCCGGGGGGCCGAAGGCGAAGAAGGGGGGCTGTGACCCCCCGCCCTTGGCTGGCTCAGCCCAGGGCTGCCCACCCTCGTAGTTCGGCAGCGGTGAGTACGCCCCGAAGGAGCCCTCCCAGCCCGGGGCCTGCGGGGGCTGGAAGCCGGGCGTGGCGGGCGAGGGGATGGAGCAGGGGCTCCCGTAGCAGTCCGAGCCGCTGGAGGACAGGGTCTCGTCCGGCTGCCCCCCGAAGGAGCTGGGGTAGCAGCCGTACACCTGGAAGTCCTCCAGCTTGAAGGCGGTGGCGGCGCTGGACTGGCCGCTGGCTGGCAGCTGGTAGAGGAAGGCGTCGAACTCGCCGGCGTAGCCCTCCATGAAGGTGCTGAAGCTGGGCAGGGCGGGGGCGGCCGCCAGGTCGGCTCCAGCCACTTCCATGGGGAATCGGCCGCCCTCGGGGCTGAGCAGCTCGGCCGGGCAGCGCTCGCAGGGGCCGGCGCCCGTGGTGCTGCACTGTGCCTGGATGCAGGGCATCTCTGCGGGGAGAGAGAGGCGTCAGTGAGACCCCGGCACAGCCCCTCCGGCATCCAGGCAGGGGATGGAGACAGAGTGGGAACTGGGAGAGCTTCCCCAGGGTTCCCCTCGTGCTGGAGCTGCACCTCCATAGCCACTGGCCGTGTGGTGGCGGCCACCAGTGTCCCCGGGAAAGGTCACGGCACAGCCAATGGGTGCAAAGGACATTCCCCAAAACGCTGGCTTAGCAAAAGCCCCCGAAAGGGAAGGAGGGAGGAATGTGGCCAGCAGATTCCCAAGCCCTCGGGCTGCCCAAGGGAAGCCGGAGTTGGGGCTGAGCTGGGTTTTGAGGATTCCACTTCCCCCGTATCCCCTTTTGGGGCTTTTTTGGGAACATCAGTGCAGGCAGCCCTCCACGTGAGGGGGAGAGGAGCCCACCCTCTGTCCCTGGAGCCCCCCGGGGCCGTGCATGGATCTGGTGAGACATAAGACAAGCAGAGTCCTGTGTCCAGCTGAAAGCCAAGCCAGAAGTGACCCCAATGGCAAGACGATAATGTAATTCATCTCACAGACCTTTAAAGGTCACGCTGCACTGGCCCCCGGCCACGTCCTGGCACGGCCCTGCTGCCAGAGCCCCCGGATTCCCCCAGCCAAATCTGGGCAGCTCTCTCGGGCACCAAGAAAGCCGACACCCGCCAGGAGCTGGGTTTAAAAATATCCAGCGTGGGTCCAGCTCTGGCACCCACGGGATGGCACCAGCCCCCAGCCCCCTGCTGGTGGTCCCAGCGGAGTTCGTGCGTGTCCAGCTGCGTGCAGAGGGAACAGTGACCCCCCCCAGCTGCCTCCTGTCCCCGAACGAAGCCGAGGGGACCTGAGGCCGTGCTGGGCACACGCCCCAGGGGACACTGTCTGCGCCAGTGGGAGTTTTCCTTGCCTGCATGAAAACCTTGGCAGATGCAATGCCTCGACCCCTCTTGTGCTCCCGGTTGTTTGAAGGTTTTTGCCCTCACGTACTCGCTGACAGCATTTGGGGTCCCCTCTGCCCTGAGCCCCCAGGGTGCGGGCACAGATTCCCGCAGCAGCCTCCGCGCTGCCCACGGCCGGGCTCTACTTGCAGATTCCTGGTTTGGGAGCGCGGGCAGCTGCCTGTGCCCAGCCCCGCTGCTGCTGCCTGCAGGGGCGGGTGGCAGCCGCTGGCACCGGGCCCCGGGCCGCGGGCGGGCGAGAGCAGCCGGTGGCACCGGGGGTGGCTCACGCTGCCCACATCCCCGCCGGCACCTGCTGCCCGCTAATGCCCAGCGGCTGCTGCCAGCCCCGCGTGGGCAGCGCGGGGTTTGCCTGCACCGGGCTGGCTGCCTGCACATCCGTGTCTCCACTGCCAGGTCCCGGTGCTGCCGGTACATCCCGGCTCGCAGCGCCGCGTTCCCGGTGCTGCCCGCGTGCTCCTGCCTGCCCCGCTGCTGCCCTCTCCGGTTCCGTGACCGCTGTGCTCAGGGATCCCGGGGTGATGCCCGGTGTGGGGTGGCTCTGCCCCCTGCCATCCCCAGAGACGGGGATTTCCTGCGGATGCAGCTGGCCCCGGTTGGGGTGCCGTGATGGGAGAACCGGCCCGGTCTCCCATGGCCCAAGAAGCAGCTCCCGGTCCTGCGCAGCTCCTCACAGAGGAGAGGGTGCTGTCGGGCTCTTCCCGGGATCCCCGGGGCCGGGACCTCTCGCTCTGCCAACTCCCGCCGGGTGCGCGATCCCCGGCTCTTCCCGGTGCTACCGGCACTCCTGACCCGGTTCCTCCCGGTGCCACTGGGACACCCGATCCCGTGCACCTCCCGGAGCCACGCGGGACACCCGACTCGGTTCCTCCCGGTGCCACCGGATACCCACAAGGGGCAGCCCCGCACAGCTCACACCGCCCGGTGCCTTCCACCGGGACCCCCGACTCTCGCCGGTAGCACCGGGGGTTCCTCCCACAGTGTCCTTGGGACACGCGAGCCCCGCCTCCACCGGGACGCGCTGCTCTGCTGCCCGAGGCACTACTGGGACACCCGACCACATCCATCCACCTCGCAGGACGCCCTGAGCCTCCGGTGCCACCGGGATGCCCGACCCGCATCCCCTCGGTGCCACCCGACACGCCCGATCTGAATCCCTCCGGTGCCGCCCCGGACAACGGCTCCTGTTCCCCCGGTACCACCGGGACACCCGACGCCGTGCGCCTCCCGGTGCGCGCAGCCCGCCCCCGCTGCCAGCACGACCCGGTGCCCCCGGTGCCCCCCGCCCGGCCCCCGCATCCCGGTGCCGCCNGCCCCGGTGTCAGGGGTATCCCCGGTGTCCCCGGAGCCGGTGGCCCTTCGGTATGCACGGTGTCTCCTCGCTGCCGGTACCCCGGGGCTGGCGTCCCCCGGTGCCTCCGTCGCCGGCGCTCTCTTGCTGCCGGTATTTCCGGTGTCCCCTCGTTGCCGGTGCTCCGGTGCGCCCATCCCCGATGCCCCCTCGGTGATGGCATCACTTCAGTCCCCACCCCCGGTATCCTCTCGGTGTCGGTATCCCCGATGCCCCCTCGGTGATTGCATCACTTCAGTCCCCACCCCCGGTATCCTCTCGGTGTCGGTATCCCCGGTGCCCCCTCGCTGCCGGTACCCTGGTGCCCCCATTCTCGGTGCCCTCTAGGTGCCGGTATCTCCGGTACCATTATCCCCGGTGTCCCCTCAGTGCTGGCATCCCCGGAGCCCCCTCGGTGCCGGTATCTTCAGTGCCCCATTCCCGGTGTGCCCCCGGTGCCTCCCGTACCCCCGGTACCGCTATGCCCAGTGCCCATCTGGGTATCTCCGGTGCTCCGCGGCACCGGTACCCCCGGGCTCCTCCCGCTCGGTGCCGGGTGCGGGGGGAGTGACGCGGGGTCCCGCCCCCGCCCGGTCCCCGCGGGGAGCCCCTGGCCGGGCCGATGGAAAGAACGGCGGCTGCTGGCGGGCGGCGGCGCCGGGAACAGCGCCCGCGGGCTGGAAAGATGAGCTCAGCCCGTGCGGAGCCGGCCCGGGCCCGCGGGAGGGCGAAGGGCGAGCGGAAGGGACCCAGAATTCCGCAGTACCCTTCGGTGCCACGCCGGTACCCCCTCAATACCCTCCGGTACCATCCCGGTGCCCTTCGGTACCACTCCAGCACCTCCCGCGATACCCTCGGGTAGCGCCCCGCAGCTTCCCAGCCGGTACCGTCCGGTACCACCCCGGTACTCCCTTGGTATCTCCTGGTACACTTCGGTACCGGCTCGGTACCGTCCCTTGCCGTACCCGCCGGTTTCCACTCCCGGGGACAACCCGGGGGTCTGGGGGGACCCGGCCCGCTGTGCCCGGGTTGGCAGCGCCCCCGGGGCTGACGGCGCCGTTAGGGCTCCCCCGTTAGAGCCCCCCGGCACGGTCCCACCGAGGGGTCGGTGCCCCGGTGCCCCGGGAGCCGCAGCCGGCACCGGGGGTGCTGCCGGGACCTCCGGTACCGGGACCCTGCCTGGCCTCACGAAACCCCCGGCCCCGTGAGCAGCAGCGGGGGCGGGGGCAGCCCGGCAGAGAGGTCCGGAAGGCGTACGGGGGTACCGGAGGCGGCGGCCCGGGACCGGGAGCCGTCGCCGCCTCCTCCCGCTGCCCGTTCCCTGGCTCCGGCCCCGCTTCTCGCTGTCGCCCGCCCCCGACGGTGTCCCGTGACATCACACCTGCCCGCTGACGTCACACCTGCTCACTGACGTCTTGGGGATCCCGCGGCACCACCGGGGATGCCCCCAGAGGGATCCCCCGGGCCCGGAGGGACCCGCCGAGGTCCCTGCAACACGCGACGAGGGGCAGGGCCGGTGCCAGCCCGGGGATACGGCCACGAGTCCTCGGGACAGGTCAGACAGGAGGGTCCCGGAGCTGTCGGGGGTCCCAACGCCACCGGGGGCGCGGAGCGGGGGGGTTGCAGCCCCCCGCATCCCTCCCTCGGTGGCGGCGTTACCGGCGGCAGGAGGGTGACCCCGGCAGCCCCCGCAGGCGGGATTAGCTGTACCCCGGGAGAGGTCGCGGGGACTGCGGTGGCTTCGGGGGAGGAAACCCGAGCCCGGCCACCCTGGCAAGGCCACGGGGGTGCAGAGAGGGGACCCCATGTCACACCAGCCCCAGGGAGCCACCCCGACACTCAGGTGGGGACGGGACGGTCACCAGGCAGCCCCAGGGTGGGCGTTGGGGCTCGCGGGGTGCCCGGGCGGTGATCAGCCGGTGCCCACGGCTGCCCCTGGCTCCCTGCCCCGGGTCTATATTTATCGGTAATGACAGGCTGCTCCGGGGCGTTCCCGGTCCGTACCCCGCAGCCTCGGCCCCCCGGCCCTGCCCAGCTCAGCCGGTGCCACGCGTGACCCCGGCGTCCCACGGCCACCTGCCCATTTCCGGGCACACGCAGCCCCAGGTCGGGGCTATAAAAAGCTCAGCGTGGGGTGGCAGCTGCCACAGGGGGGTCCCGTGGTGGCTCTGACCGGAACGGGATGCTCCGAGCCTGGCAGCACGCGGGAGGACACCGGGAGCCGCCGGGGCTGCGGGAGCCAGACCATAAATGTCCAGCTCGGAGCTGTCCTGGAACAGGGACAAGGCAGGAGAGTGTGGGGGAGCCGGCTGAGCCCCCCACCCCCCCTCCACGGCACCACAGACACCTGCAGTTGTCACCCCCAGATCTCCACAGGCTCCCCTGGGGGGGACGGGGAGGGCAAGGGGAGATTTGGGGTCCCCAGACATCCCGGCCAGATGGGAAACGGAGACACAGCAGAGGCCTGGGGGCTCTCGGTGCTCCTCCTGTGCAAGGGAACCCCCGTGCACAAACCGGTGCTGCGGCGGCCCCCCAGCTCTGGGGGTGCTTTGTGTCCCCCAACTCCTCCGGACGCTGCTTCAGTGGTCTGGGGGACACTGAGGCAGGTTGTGGGGGACCCCTGTGCCCGTCCTGCGTGGGCACCGTGTCCCCCGCAGGCGGAAGG
This sequence comes from Hypocryptadius cinnamomeus, assembly GCA_013400635.1. NCBI lineage: Eukaryota > Metazoa > Chordata > Aves > Passeriformes > Zosteropidae > Hypocryptadius > Hypocryptadius cinnamomeus. The sequence goes on along the minus strand of VYZP01016163.1, from coordinate 33,674 downwards.
GCTCGGGGTGGGACTCGCTTCCCGCCGGCTGCCGGAGGAAACGGGGCAGGAAGGGCCTGGCTGGGGCCCCGCAGCGCCGGGACGTGGCCGACGGCACCGGGGGCTGCAGCAGGCGGGGGGACACGGGGGGTCCCCGGAGCTCACTCACGTCCAGGGTGACATCAGTTGGTCACCCCAAGGCCGCCCGGAGCCCGGAGGGGAGGCCCAAGGGGGCAGCGTGGGGGTGGGGGGGAGCTGCAGCCCCCAGCCCCCCCATCCTTGTCCCCACGGGGCTCTGTCCCCTCTCAGTCACGGCCACACATCGCTGCAAATCCTCTCTGTATTGGCGAGCGCTGACGCGGTACAACAGCCCGGGGGGGGCAGGGGGCCCCCCCAGCCTGGGGAATGCGGGGCTCCCCCGGTGCTCCCCTCCAGGGAGGAAGGGCTCCGCTCCCGAGAGCAGCGCCAGCTCCGTGAGCCGCTTCAGGAGGGTCCTCACGTCTGTCCCTTGGTGTTGTGTCCGTCCCTCAGTGTCACGATCCCCACGGCCCGGGGGGGCCAAACCAGAACCCCTGGGGCCACCCCAAACCTCCTTCCTGCAGCCCCAGGGATGGGGGGCCGGGGGAATGAAGCCCCTGGCAATAAATAAATAAATAGTCCTGGGGGGCCGGGGGCTAGAGCTGACTCTCCTCCTCCTCCAGCGCCCGGTTGAGACCCGGGATGAACTTGAGCAGCCGCTGGCGGAAGCTGCTGTGCCGGTTCTTGCGGGGGGCGGCGGCTCCGTCCCCAGGGTCCCCGGCCCGGGCCCAAAGCCTCCCCGCAGCCCCCGGCCCCCCCGCACACTTGAGGCTGGCGCTGCGGGCCAGGGCGGGTCGGGGCCGCGGTGGGGGGGGCGCGGGACCCCCGCTGTCCTCATCCTTGTCCTTGTCGCCATCCTTGTCCCCATCCAGGGAGCTGGAAGAGGCGAAGACGCAGGTCTGGTACAGGGAGTCATCGCTGCCGCTGGCACGGGAGGAGCCCCCCGGCAGTCCCTCCCCCTGCAGGCACCAGCGGATGGACTCCAGCGTGTCGTAGATGCTGGGGTCCTTGGCCACCACACCTGATGGGGGACACGGGGGTGTCAGGGGGGCTGGGTGGTGCCCTAAAACCTTCCCGCCAGCCCCCCGGCCCCCACTCACCCCGCACCAGCCGCTGCTCCTGCACCATCAGCGAGCGAAACTCCCCCCACTTCTCGTAGAGGGTTTGCTGTGGGGAGGGTGAGGGGGTCAGGACCCTGGTGAGGGGTCCCCAGCCCCCCGTGCCCCCTGCCAGCCCCTGCTCACCTTCAGGTACTGCAGCCGGGCCTCCAGCTCAGCCCTCCGGATGTTGGTGCCATAGAGCGTGTCGAGCCTGTGGGTCAGCAGCTGTCAGCACTGGGGGGCTGCAGCCACCCGGGCCCCCCCCGAGCCCCCCAGCTCACCGGAGAATGTTGCCCGAGCTCTTGATGATCTCCACGATCTCCCGGTGCCGGATGCCCTCCACGTTCAGCCCGTTCACCCCTGTGATGGTGTCCCCTGGAGCACAGGGTGAACGGGGGTTCAGGGGGGGCTGCTCCCCGCTGCTGGGGCCGCCCCCCGGCTCCCCCAGGATGTGCTCACCAGCCTTGAGCCCCGCGGCCTCGGCCGGGCTCCCGTCGTGCACGCGGCACACGAAGGTGAACATCTCCACGCTGTTCCTGTCCTGGTGGTGCAGCCCGTAGGTCTGGAACGGGGCTCTGGTGAGGGGCACGGGGGCACCCCGACCCCCAGGAACCCCCCAGGAGCAGCCACGGGGCAGCAATGCAGGGTTGAATTGCTGCTGGGCGAGTGGGGCAGCACCGCAGCCCCTGGCAAGGGGGGGCTTGCCCTGATGGCTGCACCCCAGGGTGCCCCCCCAGCGGCGCAGCCGGGGGAGGTTTGGTAACTCTGTCACCGCTAAAAATAATCCCCAGCTCAGAGACAACTTAAAAATACCCTCATGCAAAGCAAGGTGCGGGTAGGAAGGGTGGGGAGCAGGGCATGGCACGGCCAGGCTCAGCTCGGCTCAACACCCACCTGGATCTCGAAGCCGAAGGACTCCTCTGCCTTCTTCTCCAGCATCACCACCCTCCTGGGGGACACGGGGATCAGGGACAGGGCAGAGCCCCAGGCACACCCAAAACTGCCTGTGCAAACCTTAGGCTCGTCTCAAAATGCTGCTTTGGGCTCCCCAAGGACAGGACACCTCTGCCTGAGATGGGATTCCCTCCATCCCCCCACCCCGGTTTGCCTTGGCCAGAGTTCAGTGGGTGCCAGGCAGGATGCCCACAGGGTCTGGGGTGTCTGAGCCCACCAGGGAGCTGTGACCCCACGGCTGCTCTCACCTCCCCCATAAAATCCCCCTCATTTCCAGCCCCCCCGGGGTATCCAGAGTGGAACAATGTCCCAGGGCCAAGCTCCAGCCCTCTGGGACAGGGACCCCAGCCCCACTCCTGTGTCCCCTGTCCCTACCTGTGCTCCTCCGGGGACTGGCTCGGGGATGTCCACTTGAACCCCGTGTCCTGCAGCAAAGGAAGAGCCATCAGCCCTCGGGGACACCCCAGGGGACATCCCCCACCTCCTGCAGGGACAGCCACAATGCCACGTCCCACCAGGACAGCACCAAACCCAGGGGGAGCACCGTGCCAAGGTGGCACCGAACCAGCACCCGGGTGCCCCCTGGGCATAACGGGGCTTTGATCAGGGCTCAAAGGCACCCTCAGAGTGCCCCGTGCTCGCCCCACGCTTTGACGTCAGCCGCGCCGCGCCCACCCCACGCCGCGCTCCGAGGGGCCCCGGCACAGAGGGGCCCTGTTGTGGCCACAAAGTCGGGTTTTTTCCACAAAATCCACCCCCCCCCGGCCCAGACAATGCCCCTGTTGTGGCAGGCGCAGAGGCGTGGGCGGGTGGAGGGACTGGCAGGACCCTCACCGCAGGGCAGGAGGTGACAGGGCTGTCCCCAAATGCCCCTCTGTGGCTGCTGGGCTCTGGCAGCCCCAGCGCAGTGCAGGCAGTGTCACCATAAGCTGCCCCTTGAGAGTGGCACATGGCACGTCTTGGTGGCAGCCGGGTGCCAACGGTTCCCTCTGTGCTCTGCCTGCCACGTGAGTGTCACCAACCCTGCTGGTGTCACCAGATAGTGACAGCCCTCCCCAAACGCATCCACAGGCACAAAAACACCAGAACTGGGTGCGTTCACCAAAGGGAAAGTTGTCGCCTGTCACGCTGGGCCCCACGCCACCGCAGTGACGGGAAGGTGACGCAGGACGCCCTGGACCCCTCAGGGACATGTCTGGTGGTGGTCTTGGCTGGTGAGCGGCAGCCAGGCCACCGTGCATGTCTGGGCTGTGGCAGTGCAGCCGTGAGGCCACTTCTGCTCCGGATGTCAGCTCCGCTCTCGCTTCCCACAACGCTCAGGAAGCACCACGGGGCCGGGGGGAGCGTCAGGGCGGTGTCGGTCCCAGCGTCACCACAGAGGAGCTTTTCCAGGGGCCCCGTGCTCCACCAAACCAGACCTGGGGAACTTTGGGACCTGTCCCTAAATCAGACCTGGGGCACTCTGTGACCTGTCCCTAAATCAGACCCAGGGTACTCTGTGAACTGTCCCTTACTGTCCCTAAATCAGACCCAGGGTACTCTGTGACATGTGCCTTACTGTCCCTAAATCAGACCCAGGGTACTCTGTGACCTGTCTTTACTGTCCCTAAATCAGACCCCTGTCCTGGGGTACCCTGTGGCCAATCCCCTTGCCTTTCTCACAGGACAGAGTCCAGGGGGCCGTGGGGTCACACCTGTCCCCAGGGGGCTGTGGGGTCACGCCTGTCCCAGTGACAGAGTCACAAACAGTGGGGTGGGGGTCTGGCCCTGTGCCCCGAGAGCTGCAGGGCAGGACACGGAGAGGGACCAGGACAGGATGTGGGGCTTGGGGGACACTGGGAAGGGGCACAGGGAAGACACCTGAGGGAAGGTGGGGAGGGACATTGATGTGGNTGCCGCATCGTCCTGCGGCCGGAGCCGCCGCCGCCGCCGCCGCCGCAGGGTCATGGCCGGGCCGGGCCGTCCCGTGCGCCGCTATATGGACCCTGGGGGTGGGGACATGGCGGGACGCGCCCCTTTTGGGGCCGAACCCACCCACTTGGGCGTTAAACCGCGGCTTTGGAGATAGACCACGCCCAGGGTCCGGCTGTGGCCGGCGTCCGGGCCCGGGCACGAGTCGGGACCGCGTGGAGTCCAGTGGGGGTCCGGTGTGAGGGTCCTGCTTGGGGACCCCATGGGGGTCCAGTGGGGTGTCCGGTGTGAGGGTTCTGCTCGGGGACCCCATGGAGGTCCAGTGGGGTNTCCCTTACTGTCCCTAAATCAGACCCAGGGTACTCTGTGACCTGTCTTTACTGTCCCTAAATCAGACCCCTGTCCTGGGGTACCCTGTGGCCAATCCCCTTGCCTTTCTCACAGGACAGAGTCCAGGGGGCCGTGGGGTCACACCTGTCCCCAGGGGGCTGTGGGGTCACGCCTGTCCCAGTGACAGAGTCACAAACAGTGGGGTGGGGGTCTGGCCCTGTGCCCCGAGAGCTGCAGGGCAGGACACGGAGAGGGACCAGGACAGGATGTGGGGCTTGGGGGACACTGGGAAGGGGCACAGGGAAGACACCTGAGGGAAGGTGGGGAGGGACATTGATGTGGGGCTCGGGGGGAAACCAGGGTGGGGGTACAGGGCTAACACCGGGGCAGGACGTGAGCAGGATCCGGGACAGGATGTGACGCCTGTGGGGACAACGCGGAGCGAGCGGGACGGGGACACCGGGAAGATGCTGCGAAGGATGGGACAGGGGTGAGGAGATGCTGGGGCAGGACAAGAGACTGGGGGCGGCCACCGGGGCAGGATCGGGACACCAGAGCGGGATGGGGACACGAGGAAAGCTTGGGCGGGCCCCCGGGGCAGGATAAGAGCCCAGGAGAAGAAACCGGAGCGGACCCGCGGGGCGCAGGCAGCAGCGGCCGGGCGGGACGGGGACAAGGCGCAGCCCCGCTCCCGTTACCGCCCGCGGCGCCGCTTCCCCCTCCGGCCCCAGTGCACAACCGGGGGCACCGGGCCGGCTCCCCCACTCCCCCCGCAACCCTACCTTGCGCACNCCCACTCCCCCCGCACCCCTCCCTTGCGCACGCGGGGCAGGGTCCCGCCGGCCGCCGCCAGCGCTCGGTACAGCTCGGCGGGCCCGGGGCTCTCCGGGGCCACCGCCGGTGCCGCATCGTCCTGCGGCCGGAGCCGCCGCCGCCGCCGCCGCCGCAGGGTCATGGCCGGGCCGGGCCGTCCCGTGCGCCGCTATATGGACCCTGGGGGTGGGGACATGGCGGGACGCGCCCCTTTTGGGGCCGAACCCACCCACTTGGGCGTTAAACCGCGGCTTTGGAGATAGACCACGCCCAGGGTCCGGCTGTGGCCGGCGTCCGGGCCCGGGCACGAGTCGGGACCGCGTGGAGTCCAGTGGGGGTCCGGTGTGAGGGTCCTGCTTGGGGACCCCATGGGGGTCCAGTGGGGTGTCCGGTGTGAGGGTTCTGCTCGGGGACCCCATGGAGGTCCAGTGGGGTGTCCGGTGTGAGGGTCCTGCTCGGGGACCCCATAGAAGTCCCACGCGGGGGCCCCTTGGGTGGGGTCCAGCAGGCCGGTACAATTCGGGTTCGGGCTGAGGGATCCCGTGGAGGTCCAGGGGAGGTCCGGTGGAAGTCCAAGTTCCACTTGGGGTCCTGCTCGGTGACCCTCTGGGGGTCCGCAGGGGGGATCAGCGCAGGGTCCTGCTCAGGGACCGCGTGGGGGTCCAGTGGGAGGGCTCTTCATGAAGTTCTGCACTGGGATCCCACGGGAGTCCAGCGTGGGGGTCTGGAGGGAGGGTCCTGCGTGGGAACATCCTCAGGGACACCACGAGGTTCAGCGTGGAGGTCTGCGTGCTTCTTGGGGCAGTAGAACCCGGGGGAGGCGGTATCCTGAGGGTGCAGGCTGGGATGCTGCTGGGAATGTCACGGGAGGCACCGTGGGGTGCCAAGGAGGGTTCCCAGGGATCACCCCAGGGATGATTTGGGGAGAAACCGCTGGGTTTCCGGGAGCAGAAGCAAAGCCACGCTCAGCTGCTCCCCGACAGCTGCCACCACGTCACCCCCGGGCCACCACCCGCCGCCAAAGCCGCATTTGGGATTTAATGGGAGGCAGGAGGTGGGGAAGGGGCGGCCCCAGCCCCCGGGCCGGCTCCCAGCGGGGTTTAAACTGCTCCTGCACGATCTGTGCTGCGCTGAGCTGGGACACGGAGGGAAGAACAATTCCCGGAGGCAGCCGCGGTGGCTGCTGCGGACACGTCGCGCGGCTCCGGCAGCTCCTCGCTGCGCCCCGGCGGGAGGCAGCGGGAATTTTCCACCTTGAGTTGAGAGCTTTGCCCAAATGTTTGTTTAAAATTTGCCAAAAAAAATGAAGATCGTAACAATCCCGCTGGCGTTCCACCCAAACCTCCCGCCCACAGCCTGGCCTGGGGTTACCAGGAGACAAGTTTGCTCCAGGAGCAGAGCTGCTCTGGGCTGGAAGTGCTGGGGAAAGGATGGGATTGAGCCCACCACCGACCCTGAGTCACCAAAGCACCGGGAATGACGAGGAACACCCCATCTCGTTCCCAAAATTTGGTAATGACTTGGCCCCTCGGCTGCAGCCACCCCAGACTTTTCCCATTCCATCTCCTGGAGGAGCAGACAGGTTTTGCTCAATAATTCCCCACACTCTCATCTCAGTGCTGCCCACGTTTGCAGGATGGGGCTGGGTTTTCCTGGGGACCACAGCAGGAGCTTCAGACAAAGCTGGGCACGAGGAAGGACAAGCCCAGATGGTGCCTCCCCCTCCCCACCTTGTCTGAGCCCGGGGGGACCCCAGGCCTCGGCAGATTTTCCCCTTGATCCGCTCACAACAGGCTCGTTTGCAGGAGGATCTAATTAAGGAATTAGTAGGGGCAGTTCACGCAGCACCATTTACCCTCGGAGCAAACAGGATTTTGTAGGGGCATGGGGTAGTTTGCTGTGGGATTTATCTTTCCTTGGAGCTGTGGGTCCATGGGGAGACTTGGGGATGCTCCAGGGAGGTGCCCACTGTACCCACCACACCCCCAGGGATGCTCTGAGGGGATCTCCAGGGCATTTATTCTCTGTGACCCCTCCTGCTCTGTGCCTGTCCCCAGAGTGGGAGCTCCAAGTTCAGCTGCTCATCCCTGCATGGGTGGAAAATCCCACCTGCCACCTCTTTGTCTCACCTCCACTACGCTCCCGAGTGCTTGGTGGGTGTTGGAAGCTGCATATTCACTAAAAATGGGAATATTCAACATGAAAATGTTTTGACCAGGATTGCTGGAGATTATTTTAGCTGTGAGGGACAAGCCCCCCCACTCAAACTCCCCTCTGAGGGACTGAGCTGTGCCCTGCAATTCCCACCCTTCCCAGTGAACTGAGATTGCAACACCTCACATGAATAAAACAAACTTTTAATAATGTACAGCAGAAATCGACAGCCTGGTTTTATATTAAACAAAAGATTTCCTATCTTACACCGTATGTACATTTGCATACTGAAGAGGTAAAGTGGCTAAGTGGCTATTTTCTTACAGTCCTTTGCTAAGAAAATGTACAAAACCAAACAAATCAAAGGGGCAGAGAAGTACCAAGAGTTCTGTCCTGCAGCCACGTACCGCTGTTGGACCCCCCCTCCTTGTCCTGCACCGGGCTCCCCTCGGAACTGCCTGGAATGCTGCTTTTTTCCCCAGAGCTGCTGCAACTTTTGGAAGCAGGCAGCAATTCCCACCTGATCCCTCAGCTCGGCAAGCACTGGCGCCCCCGGGCACCGGTTTGCATGAAAGTGCTGTGTAAATGCTACATGGTCAGCGTTAGTTCCTGCCGCGGATCCCGCTGGCTTTTCCCCATCTCTCCTTTTAGGGAAACAAGGATTTCCCTAAAATCCTGCTGACAGGGACGTTGCCTCATCCCCTCCTGACCCGTTTGGTTTGGCGCTGAGGCAGGTGCAGTGTGGCTACAGTTGGAGGGGGCGAGTTCAGTGCGAGTTTCAGAGCTGATGGCACGGCGGGGACGGGGATGGGAGAGCCAAGGGGGAGCCTGCAGCATCCACGGCTGTGCCACGGCCCCTCCCGTCCTGCCCAAATCCCACCCCCGGGCCTGCTCCAACGGCCTGGGAGTCCTCAGGGCTTGCAAGTGCCCCCCTTGGCTTCCAAGTCCAGGTTTAAGTATGCTAAACCTGCATTTAGGGCTTGCAAGTGCCCTCCTCAGCTTCCAAGTCCAGGTTTAACTGAGTTAAACTGACTTTTAGGGCTTCCAAGTGCCCCCTTCAGCTTCCAAGTCCAGGTTTAACTACGCTAAACCTGCATTTAGGGCTTCCAAGTGCCCCCATCAGCTTCTAAGTCCAGGTTTAACTGAGTTAAACTGACTTTCAGGGCTTGCAAGTGCCCTCCTCTGCTTCCAAGTCCAGGCTTAACTGGGCTAAACCAACATTTAGGGCTTGCAAGTGCCCCCCTCAGCTTCCAAGTTCAGGTTTAACTGAGTTAAACTGACTTTTAGGGCTTGCAAGTGCCCCCCTCAGCTTCCAAGTCCAGGTTTAACTGAGTTAAACTGACTTTTAGGGCTTCCAAGTGCCCCCCTCAGCTTCTAAGTCCAGGTTTAACTATGCTAAACCTGCATTTAGGGCTTGCAAGTGCCCTCCTCAGCTTCCAAGTCCAGGTTTAACGGAGTTAAACTGACTTTTAGGGCTTGCAAGTGCCCCCCTTGGCTCCTAAATGTCCGTTTAAGGGACACGTGCCGCTGGGAACCTCTGGCTGAGATGTGACTCAGGACAAGCTGGGAGGGGACAGGGGAGCCCCAGCCCTGCTCCCAGGGCAGATCCACGCTGCCAAAAACTCCTTGGAGGGTGCAAAACAGCTCCTAACATGATTCAAAAACCACACTCCTCACTTTGTACAAGGTCATGGACACACAGGGAATCAGGGGGAGAGGGACACATGGACAGGGACACAGACAGCAAGAACAGAGGGACTGAAATAAAGACAACCCTGGCAGCCAGAGCAGAGATGAAACCTCACCTTAGAGAGCAGGAGCAAGGTCAGAGTAGAAACAGTTCCAGTGTAAATCGAGCTGTGCATTTGGTTTTTTCCTTTTTTTTTTTTTTTTGCAGTGATTTCTTTACAAACCAACAGGTCAAGAGGTAATAATTAGAGATTGTTTTTCTGCTCTTAGAAAGAATTAACAATATTCAAAAAAGTTAAAATCCAGACCCTCCCAGAAAACAATAATAATAATAACAACAACAACAATAATAATTAAAAAAAATAATAATCAAAACCACTCCAGTTAAAAGTTATGGCTTCAGAGTTCTCTACTGCAGACACTGACCTGACCTCCACACCACGGCTCTTCCTGACTGCCAAAGTCATCAGGGCAGCCACAGCCCCCACTTCCACAGTCTCTGTAGTCACCCCACCTCTCCCTCACCTGGATTCGGCATTGAATCAAAAGAAAACCCATGCAGATCCCCCCACCCCACACTGAGACACAGCCACTTCCACATTAGGAGATATTTATACACCTATATTAAAAAGATGGATGTTGATTTCCCAACCCACACCTGCTGTCAGATCCCGCCCAGCGCCTCTGGGAGGTGCAGAGCACCCCCAGAACTCAGATCACAGAATCACAGAATGAGCCAGGCTAGAAAAGACCTTTGAGATCATCAAGTCCAACCTATGACCTAACCTAACACCTCCTCATCAACTAAACCATGGCCCTGAGTGCCATGCCCAGTCTTTTTTCAAATATGACCAGGGACAGTGACTCCACAACCTCCCTGGGCAGATGATTCCAGCACCCAATCACTCTTCCAGAGAAGAATTTTTTTCTGATGTCCAAGCTAAACTTCCCCTGGTGCAGCTTAAGGCTGTGTCCTCTCATTCTGTCAGTGGTTTGCCTGGGAGCAGAGACCAACCCCACCTGAGCACAGCCACCTTTCAGGGAGTTGTAGAGAGTGATGAGGTCTCTCCTGAGCCTCCTTTTCTCCAGGTTAAACACCCCCAGCTCCCTCAGCCGCTCCTCACAGGGTTTGTGTTCCAAGCCCCTCTCCAGCCTCGTTGCCTTCTCTGGACACGCTCCTGCTCCTCAGCATCCTTCCTAACCTGAGGGGCCAGAACTGGACACAGCACTTGAGGTGCAGCCTCACCAGTGCCAAGTACAGGGGAAGAATGATCTCCCTGCTCCTGCTGGCCACACCATTCCTGACATAGGCCAGGATGCCATTGGCCTTCTTGGCCACCTGGACACACTGCTGGCTCATGTTCAGCCAGCTGCCAACCAGTACCCCCAAGCCCCTTTCTGCCTGGCCACTGTCCAGCCACTCTGTCCCCAGCCTGCAGCGCTGCATCACCAGGCCCCCAGAAAGCTGCCTGGGTGGTGGAGCTGGGAATTGTGTTCCCAGGAGAACTGACTCCTGCATTCCCCCACAGCGCCTGCTCCACCTCTGACACAACTCAGCTCCCTGCTACCCAGAATTACAAACCCCAGGGACTCAAGACAAAAAACCCTGGATTCCAGGAGTGATTCTCAGTTCCTTATTTGTTTTGTCTTAAAAAAGGGAAGGGGTGGCAGTGAGGCAACCTGACGGGACGTTGTGGCAGCCGGCGGCGGAGTCGGCGCGGCCGCGGCGCCCATCGGGGAGCCAGGGATCCGCTCTGCAGCAGCCTGTCCAAGCTCCACGACGCTCACGACTCAGCACGGAGAGCACCAGCAACAGCTCACAAACGGGACACTCGAGATTTGCACATGCACAGGAAGCACGGACAGAGATGAGCCACCCACAGGCAGACACCGCACGGCTATGGAGGAGATGACCAGGCACAGGGACACGCGCGCCTCGCGCATGCAGACACCGGGGCGCCCCGACGGCCGTCAGGGCGCCGAGTTGGACTTTTTTTCAAGCTTAAGAAAAGGAAGGAGAACGGTTTTGTGAAGCTGATCAACTGTTCCGGCTCAGCCTCTTGGAAGAGAGCACCATTTGTTTTGCTTTTTCTGCATTAACGTGCCAGTCCCTGGAAAAATCCTCGAGAGTACGGCAAGAAAACTTTCCCTTTCCCTTCCCACTCCCGGCACCGAGCACCCGGGGCTGGCTCCGACCCCGCCAATGGGTGCTCAACGCACGCTGAACTTTACAGGGATTTCCTTTAAAGGAACAAAGAGTTACGATCATGGCTGAGATCCCTCGGGTGAAGTCCCTCTCAAGTCTCCACGCTCTCAGGAGGTGATCACAAAAGGTTTTGGATTGTTTCATACCCAAGCAGGGAAGAGAGCGGTTCCGTAGGCTCCGTCCCCCTGCCTAGCAGCCTGCAGGTCCCGCTGTCTGGTTGTAGCAGTAGGTTGGGCTGAAACACGAGGTAGGCCTCCATCACATGTCTACTCTAGCACAGCAGCTCCTGTGCAGTTTCCTCCTGCTGAGGCTCAGAGCCTAAATTTTCACATCTTCCTGGACACTGAGCTGGGAGAGGGTTTTCTTAATGCGGAGGGCAGTGAGCCGAGCTGCTCCGTTGGCGTACCAGCACTCTCGCATCATCTTGCCCATCACCCGTAGTGCCTGGGCAAGAACAACAGCAAATGTCAGTGCTCTGCTCTTCCCCTGAGCCCACGTGGGTCTGCCAGGCTGCTGCTCTGCCTGGGCACTGACACAGCTCCAAATGATATCCCCCAAAATCAGAGCACACCTTACAGTGTTTGTTACCTCATCCTGGGGGAATCACAGAATGGTTTGAGTTGGAAGAGACCCTAAAGCCCATCTCATTCCATGCCCTGCCATGGGCATGGACACCTTCCACTATCCCAGGTTGCTCCAAGCCCCATCCAACCGTGGACACTTCCAGGGAAGAGGCAGTCCCAGCTTCTCTGGGCATCCTGTGCCAGGGCCTCACCACCCTCACAGGGAGAAATTCCTTCCCAAAATCCCACCTAACCCTGCCCTCTGGCAGTGGAAAGCCATTCCCTCTTGTCCTGGAACTCCTTGCTTCTCCCCAGCTCTTTCTTGCAGACTCCCTTCAAATACTGCAGGACCCACAATCAGGTGACCCCAAAGCTTCTGTTCTCCAGGCTGGACAATCCCAGTTCTCTCAGCCTTTCCTCACAGGAGAGGAAGGGGACTGGAGATGAAAGCAGACCTCACCTCATAGCTCTGCCACCAGTTTGGGATGTTTGGCCGCAATTTCTGGTCACACACGACCTTCCGCATCTCCTCAATCGAAGGATCAGAGGGTACAAGGTCATAGTAGGGAAGCTGATACTCCTCATGGATACCTGAAAGGCAGAGCAGGAAAAATCAAATTCCAGGGAACAGGGACCATGGCCACTGTGCTTGCTACAGACAGACGGATAGAGGTTTGGGCTCCATGACTCACTGCTGAGATGCGTCAACACTTTGCAGTTATTTAGAACAGAAATGAAGAGTCTGGAATTGGAGTTAACAAGAAAAATTCAGGGAAATAAAATACAGCTGCCTAAACTGGAACAGAGTCAGCAGGCTGGGATCAACACCTCCCAGCAAGGCGCCAGGGTCAGTGAATCTACACAGCAGTGGGACTGTCACACGTGGGATGATGCTGCAGCTGCACGTGCCAAGACATTTATACTGATCTGGGGGAGTCCCCCACCAATCAGCACCACCATTTCCTGAAAATCCATCCAAAGGAACACCAGCCACCACTGGCAGCACCAACACCCTTGACCCAACACTGGCTGGGCTTAGCAGCAGTCATGGGTCCCTTCTGTTACCTCCCTCGGTGACAACACACAGGGACATGTCCTCCCACAGTCCTGCTCTCCCTCAAACCTCCCAAACACCTGATCAATGGAACCCCAAGGTTGGGAGACCCAGGAGCAGGCACGGCCACTGGCCCAGGCACACAAAGGACGTTACCTCCTGCGTTGCACCTTCGGGCAATCTCCCAGTAGACCAAGCCCAAGGCGTAGATATCAGCACATTTAAATGAATCAAAATGCTTCATGTTGATGGTTTCATCCAAGACTTCTGGGGCCATGTATCTGCACAGAGAAAGGAAAAATATTTTCATTCTGAGAGGGAATTCTCTGGAAGACAGTAAATGAAAAGAAAAAAGAAAAAGCTCTGCTTGGCACAGCCACCATCAGAACAGAACCGTGACCTAAGAGAGTGAAGAAAATAACTCAAGAACAACAGCAAGCTGGGAAAAGAGGTAGAAATGTCCCAAAACGACATCAGGCTCCCACCAGAAGGTCCCAAAGGCTTTAGTGAGGCCAAGCTTGCTGTCATGTATTAAACAAGCTCCTGTGCCAGGTTTACAAGGCTGGCCCACACCTCCCAGCGTGGTGACATCTGGAACATCCCTTTGGCATCAACTTGGGCACAAAACACACTGCAAGACACTGGGAAATGCTAACTTCAGAGAATTCCCCCAGTGCTCAACCCACAGCTCAGGCATTTCCAGCCACCCAAATGCCTTCACGTGCATTTTCCTACCGTTTGGTTCCAACCCTCTGGTTTGGGGCGATGTCGATCGTGTCCGTGACGGAGTCATGTCGGACGGCCAGGCCGAGGTCAGCGATGGCACACGTGCCGTTCTTCTTCACCAAAATATTCTTGGATTTCAGGTCTCTGTGAGCAATCCCAGGTTTTCCTAGCAGAGCAAAATAAAAAGCAGCAAGGGTCAAGCTGGGGAAATCCATTTGTTGAACTGGCACAGAGGCAGAACCGGATTTCAGGGCGTTAAACCCGCTGTTGCAACACTTTTTCCTGTTTAGGTTCATAAGGAACAGAACAGGGAAAGGTTCCAATCGTGTTTTGGAGGCGCCTCTGATGCAGTGGCACTCAGAGGCCTCAAGAGGGATGTAAACTCCACATCCCAGCATAGGTGCCGACGTCAGGAGTTTGTGATTCTGCTTCTGCCTGTGCTCACATCCCACCCAGGCAGCGCCAATTTTAGGATGGGATGTGAAATGGTGATATAACTCCTGGGAGCGAGCGCCAGGTTAACCCACTTCGCAGCCAGCCAAAGCAATCGCTCTATTTCTGATGAAGCCGGGCTGACTCAGGCAGGGTTTGCTGCACAGCACATCAGCTCCCTTCAGCAATCCTGCTTTATCCTCCCCTCAAGAATTCTCAATGCCTTTTCCAACTTAGCTTTTACCCTGAGTGCCCACGATCTCCATGTGCAGGTGGGCCAGCCCGCTGGCAGCAGACAGGGCGAGCTTAATCATGCCCTCGATAGTCACCGTGTAGCGATTCAGGTAGTCAAAGAGAGACCCGTGCTCGTGGTAGTCAGAGACGAGCCACAGCTGAGTCCATGTCCCATTATCTGCAACAGGAAAGAGATGGAGCTCAGGCAGATCCAGTGCAGGGATGGTCACTGAGCATCCCACATGTTTTTGGGACAGAGCAGAGCTGCTGTGTAAGGCTGCAGCTCAACAGGGGCAAGTAAGAAATGGCTCAAATCATGTGTGGCCAGCAGGACCAGAGCAGTGACTTCCCCGCTGTGCCAGGCACCGGTGAGGCAACAGCTTGAATCCTGGGGTCAGTTTTGGGCACTGTAGAGGCCCAGAGAAGATAACTTAATCAGCTGTAGTCCCCCATGACAAGAAAGAGGTGGAGGTGCTGGAATGTGACCAGAGATGGGCAATGGAGCTGGGGAAGGGAATGGAAAACTTCTGAAGAGCAGGTGAGGGAGCTGGAGGACTCAGCCTGAAGAAAAGGAGGCTCAGGGGGGACCTTCTCACTCTGTTCAACTTCTTGACAGGAGGATGGAGCCAGGTGGGGTAACAAGCAACAGGACCAGAGGAAATGGCCTAAAGTCACACCAGAGAAGGTTTAGACTGGAAATTAGAGAAAACTTCTTGGAAAGGGTGGTGAGACACTGGAAGTGGCTGCTCAGTGGTGAAGCCTCTGCTCTCAGGCCCGAGGCACTCTTACCTTTGTTATCTGCAGCAATGAATCCCAGGATGTTCTCGTGCCTCAGCATCACGGTTTGATAGATCTCTGCCTCCCTGAACCAGGAACGCTCCTCACGTGACGAGAAGATCTTCACAGCCACGTCACCCCCACGCCACCTGCCCCGCCACACCTCCCCAAAGCGGCCTTTGCCGATGATCTCCTGAAGGACAATTGTCCGAGCCACGGTCCGTTGGACAAACAGAGGCAAGCCTGGGGACAAGGAATGGAAGGAATGAATATAAGGGTCTCCTCCAGCCAGGTCTCATAAGCTCTTGGAGATCTATATCACACCCAAGATAGCTCAGCCACCTCAGATGGCATAAAATCAGCAGGATGGCTTCTGTGGTAGTGTTGGAAACAGAAAAGTTTAATAAAAGGAAAAATAACTAAATTATTTCTAGAGAAAACCTGAGCCAGGTGCAAGAGGTTCTTGCTCCTGGTAAAACGCCCCACAAAAGCAATTAGTTCCTTTGTTCTCTTCTTTTTCTAGTGAATTGCTCAGGTGGGACTTTTTGGCTTCTGTCCAATCGGTTATCCTTAAGTTTG
This sequence comes from Hypocryptadius cinnamomeus, assembly GCA_013400635.1. Taxonomy (NCBI): domain Eukaryota; kingdom Metazoa; phylum Chordata; class Aves; order Passeriformes; family Zosteropidae; genus Hypocryptadius; species Hypocryptadius cinnamomeus. Next base: position 18,095 of record VYZP01016163.1, on the reverse strand, counting down.
TGGTGAAGTCCCTCAGGTCCTATGAGGTGTCTTCTTTGCTAATTGAGGAAAGAAACTTCTGGGCTTTTTTCCCTTTTAAGGAGATAAAGGACAGTTTGGTCACTCCATCAACANAAAAGGAGGCTCAGGGGGGACCTTCTCACTCTGTTCAACTTCTTGACAGGAGGATGGAGCCAGGTGGGGTAACAAGCAACAGGACCAGAGGAAATGGCCTAAAGTCACACCAGAGAAGGTTTAGACTGGAAATTAGAGAAAACTTCTTGGAAAGGGTGGTGAGACACTGGAAGTGGCTGCTCAGTGGTGAAGCCTCTGCTCTCAGGCCCGAGGCACTCTTACCTTTGTTATCTGCAGCAATGAATCCCAGGATGTTCTCGTGCCTCAGCATCACGGTTTGATAGATCTCTGCCTCCCTGAACCAGGAACGCTCCTCACGTGACGAGAAGATCTTCACAGCCACGTCACCCCCACGCCACCTGCCCCGCCACACCTCCCCAAAGCGGCCTTTGCCGATGATCTCCTGAAGGACAATTGTCCGAGCCACGGTCCGTTGGACAAACAGAGGCAAGCCTGGGGACAAGGAATGGAAGGAATGAATATAAGGGTCTCCTCCAGCCAGGTCTCATAAGCTCTTGGAGATCTATATCACAACCAAGATAGCTCAGCCACCTCAGATGGCATAAAATCAGCAGGGTGGCTTCTGTGGTAGTGTTGGAAACAGAAAAGTTTTAATAAAAGGAAAAATAACTAAATTATTTCTAGAGAAAACCTGAGCCAGGTGCAAGAGGTTCTTGCTCCTGGTAAAACGCCCCACAAAAGCAATTAGTTCCTTTGTTCTCTTCTTTTTCTAGTGAATTGCTCAGGTGGGACTTTTTGGCTTCTGTCCAATCGGTTATCCTTAAGTTTGTGGTGAAGTCCCTCAGGTCCTATGAGGTGTCTTCTTTGCTAATTGAGGAAAGAAACTTCTGGGCTTTTTTCCCTTTTAAGGAGATAAAGGACAGTTTGGTCACTCCATCAACAGGGGCACATCCCTACACTGTGGTAGCAAAAAACCTCCTGAAACTCCAGAGGCTGAAAAATGTCCTCCAACCCAGCAGGCTCTACAGCTGATAACAACTGGGAGCCTGAGCAAGACCCAAACCAGGGAATGGTGGCAGCTCCTGTGTGGGATGTGCCACTGCTTGGGCAGCACCTGCATTTTGCTTTGAAGCAGAGAACCAGCATGGAGCAGTTGGGGAACTTCTGCTCCACAACAGATGAAAGGAACTGCAGCCTCAATACTCAAAGAATGGAACTTGAAGTCAGTTTCTGCTAAAAAGCAGAAATCCCCCCCAAATTTATCTTCAGAAAGGAGTCCCAACATTGCTGCCATTTCTTACAGAAAGCACTGAGCTCACCTGCCCACAGCATGCATAGAAGAGATGCCAAATATTTTATATACAGCAGCAGATGTGCTGCTGAAGGTTTATTCCCTGGTCAAATATCAGGTTGTGACATTCTCTGCCTCTGTGGATTTTCCTACAGTTTCCATCTGCTGCAGAATTCCTTATATTCTTTAACCCAACTACCTTCCTAGTTCAAAGCCACCACTAAACAGTGACTTTCCATTTATTCTGGGGATTCCTCTTAAGTGCTACAGAAGCAAACACCGCACATCATCCACCTGGGAAGACCCAAGGGTTCTTTGGGATTAAATGGGCTGTGAAAACGCACTATTTGCACCATAAAATGTTGATGTGCTGGGATCTTCCCCATTTTCCTGCAGCTTTGATGCAGGTGACACCCTGCATTCTCCTCTGAAAGCCAACAATGCACAGGTTAGCAGTTAATGGCTGTTTCCAACCCAAATCCTGTTCCAAGGTTAAACTGGGAACAGATGCAGCTGTTTGCTCTTGCAGTTAAGGAGGAGTTTAGCTACTGCTCCTACCTGAACAGACATGAGACCACCACACAACTGAATTTAAACACCCCCTCAAGTTCCTCATGACAGATCCCCTGAACAGGCTCTGAGGCAGCAGCCTCACTGCTGTGGCAAAGCTGTGGCAACCACCAGCCCAAAGAGACAACTGCAAGTTCTCATTGGTCACGTCCCACCATCTCGCAATACCTGAGCCAGAGCCGGAGGTGGAGAGATCATAGACCAGATCTTGCAAGGTCTTGTCCTTGGAAAGGCACATTTCACAAGAAGGATCTTCCATGTCCAGCCTCTGGCGGTTGTGATAGACCCGTTGGTGATGATGGAACACAAACACCACAATGATCATGACAACAAACACGAGGAAGACGGGCCCAGCAATCACCGCCACCAGCTCCACGGGACCCCAGCTCGACGGGGGCTCATTGTCTTTCAGGTGTCCTTGGGAGGAAAGGGAGGAGAAAAACAGGCATTTTGAGAAAGTTATCATTGCTTTGAGGACTTTAGTGTGTTTTACTGTTCTTTCAGAGCCTGGATAATTTTAGCCTGGGGACACATCAAATAACAGTGTTAAGGTGGGGCTGATCGTTAGGCAGGCAAAGTGCAGCTGAAAGATCAAAAAGAAGATGGAGCTGCAATTGTGGGATCAGGGATTATGGGCTGCTCATTCACCCTTTTAGACAGGAGTGTGTTCTGGGCTGATTTTCCAGAACAATCTGTAGTTCACCTTTCATTTGAACTCAACCAGTCAGCCACGGCTCCCTGCTCCCTCTTTCCCTTTCACCCTGCAGCAATCAGTGAACTTGTACCTGAAGACAATTATTTGTTGTTTGAGCACAGATGAGACCTCCCCACTGCTCCCAAGGAAAATGACTCTGCAGTCTTCCCAGCACCCACTAAAAACCAGCCCAAAACAGAAAGTAGGAGGTGTGAGGAAGCAGCACATGCCCTCTCTGTCCCAGGAATGAGAAGCAGCAGTTTCCCACACCCTCACTCAGAGGCAGGGCTCCTTCCCCTGCATGTGTTCTGAACACAGGCACCTTCCTCCCCACACTTTGCTCTGAAGCTGCTGCAATGTTCCTCTACTTGTGCTCAGCACTGGAAAGATTTGGAGTCTTGGAAGGGAAGCAACACCAGCTGATGAAGGCAGGTCCAGCTCAGTGACAAAGGGAACACACACATTCCCATTTGAATTTGAAGTAGTTTGCTATTTCCACTTTACAGATGAAGGAAATAAACCCAGCGCTCAAGTTCATGCAGCATCTGAAGGGAAGAAGTGAAAACAGGGCCGAGAACTCCAAATTCCCAACCCCAAACAGACAGCTCCTCTCCTCCCACTTCAAACACATGATTTATCTCACTCTCTACTTACCACTGGGAACCATTAAATCAATTTTGTTGCAAAAATCAGAATAGCAGCAGTGAGTATTACGCAGATCCTCTGAACTCAGACAATAGAAGGGTTTCCCAGCAGGAATCAATTTTGCCTCAGGAATGCAGGTCCGAACGTGGTGTTTGACACCATCCAGGTTGAAGACTGAGACCATGCAGGCGCCGTCCGTCTCACACGTGGAGTTGGCTTGTTTGCAGTCAGAGCACAGACATGTCAAAGCTGAAATCAAAACAAGATCAACTCCTTAAAACCCACAGAGAGCAAAAGCTTGAACGAGAGGAAACCTTCTTTAAATTCTCCATTTCAAGAGCCGTTCTCAAGCTGTGGAAGAACCGGCTCTGCAAACAGCCCAAGTCATACTCAGTATTCCAGACCTGCAAGAATCCAATTTCGGCATGAAACAGACTGTGGAGGCAGAGGAGCCTTTCCAGGAGGTGCCTGTCCAGACAGCCCTTTGCCTGCCCCTGTTGCAATCACCACCAGCCATGACCCGAGCCATCCCTGCAAACCGACCGAGATCCTCTCCCAGCCCAGCCTTGGTCAGACTCAACCCAAACCCAACAATTACTCCAACTGACTGACCTGATTCCACCTGGGCTGACTGTCCAGGCTCCCTGGAGCTGCCTAATCTGGGCTGGCAAGGGATGACCACCTCAGCTCAGGGAGACAAGGAGCAGCTGGCAGAGGGCAAACCAAACCCAATCCCAACTGACTGCACGAGCCAAGCGTGCACACCCAGCTAGATCAGCCACTTATTTAATAACTGCTTTCCTGATCCGAGACACTACCTTGGGTCAAATAAATTCCTGGCTTTTTGCCTGCTCTCCACAAAGATTATTTGGATAAAGAGAAGGAGAAACTCTGAGGCAGATTCCCACATTTTTCCACCTCCCAGCTGTCATTGTACTTTTCTCAAGCTGCTGAAAAACTGTAAGCAAATCCCCAGGCCTTGCCATCCTTGGGAACAAAGAGGAATCCAACAATGTCAAGAAGAAGGGTGGGGCTTGTTTAGCAGCACGCTGGGTTTTCACCAGCTTTCATCAGCTCTCCCAGCCTCCCCAGAGGGAATCCAAAACATGTCCTTACCCGCTGCAGAAATGGGCTTTCAGGTAGGGAGGGTGTGAAGAAGGGTTTTAAAAGATACAAGTGCCACAGTTAACTCTGCCCAGGCTGATCTAAATCCTCTCAGTGTAAAGTCGCACACAAAGTCACCCTCAACACTTGTGTGTGGGGCCATGTTACCCTAAGCTTAATGAAAAACAAGCTGGTCCTGATTTACTCAGGGCTCCTTCAGGAGGAAGACACCCATTAGCCCTTATCCCAGAGACCTGGGTAAATCAATCAGGGTAATTGCATTACTATTCACTTAATTCTCTCTGGACGCTGCTCCTCATTTTCCAGCTGCTGTTGTGAGCTGTTTCAGATGGGCTCTATATGGGTGCTGGTTAGTTTGGAACCAACAGATTCAAAACTGCAGTGAAAAGCCAGTGACAAGAGCCAAGGGAAGGGCAGGAGCTGTGTCAGGAGAGGTTTAGGATGGGTACAGGAAAAGGTTCTTCCCCCAGAGGGTGCTGGGCACTGCCCAGACACCCCAGGGCACAGCCCTGAGGCTGCCAGGAGTGTTTGGACACTGCTCTCAGGGATGCACAGGGTGGGACTTCGGGATGTCTCCACAAGACCAGGAATTGGACTGGATGATCCTGGTGGGCCCTTTCCAACTCAGGATATTTCATGATTCTGTAACTGTGATCAAAAGCTGTAGAGCTGTTGAGTGAGACACCTTTAAAAAGCATCATGAACAAATGGAGCTTCCTACCAGGTGCTCAGCACAGGCCAGAGAAAAGGGACACGGGACAGAAAATGGACAGGGAAGACTGATCTATGTTGAGAAGGGTGGAAAACATCCACAGATTCTGAAGATTTTGAGAAGAAATGTTATAATGAAAGGAAAAATCCCTCCACTAACATGCAGTTCAAACAGCTCCAACATCAGTGTTTTCCCATGGTCAGCAGAGTGCAGAAAAGACAATTCTGAAAAATACATACACTTGGGGGAACAAAGGTTGGTGATAAAGGAGATTTTATGAAAATCTGAGATGGCAAAGAGCACCCAGGGCACATTCCTGCCTTCATGTCTACTTAAAAGGAAATGGTCTTTTAAAGCATCTCCCTTATTACTTATCAAAAGCTTGAGGTACAAATTAAAAACATTTAACCCACACACATTTCACTGTGTAGGTTCTTTTCATTTTGATTTAGATACAACAAAACTGAACTTTGTTCCTGTTAGACTCATTTTTGAGGTCTCAATTCCAAGATTTAGGCTGTGGCAGTTTTGCTTCCAGAAGCTACAAAGCAAACAAAACACTTCAATGCACTAATAAAACTGGTTTTGTAAACTTCTGAGTGAATTATCTGGCCTGAAACTGAGCATGCCTTTGAGAGGGAAAGCAGAGAAGCAGGTCGTGTCTGCTCAGTCTCATTTGTAGGATTAAAAAACAACAACAAAAAAATCAGTTTACCTGCAAGGTATGATACCAGAGCCCCAGCTTGGAGACAGAGTGAGATCCTTATCTGTTCTGTGCAGAAAGCCAAAATTTCCTGCTAAAGGAGGGGGATGCCCCACGGCTTCACCTCACCCTGTTCCCCCTCTGAGACAACTGTTCTTTTTTAACTTTAATTCTTACATTTGCACCTCAAAAATCCCCATGGTCAGAGAGCAGCTAGAACAAAGAGAATGGAGCTTCAGCACATGACTGTCCTCCTCTCCATCTCTCATCAGAGACCCTTGAGGGGTTTTCCAGATATTGTTGGCCAGAACCTCCAGGATGCAGGCAGGAACTCTCCAATTTTCTGTGTGTGCCAGGGAGGAAAGGCCTGTCTGCACCGGGGCTCACTGGGAAGCTCCTGGCAAAGAGGAGAATTACAGAGCAACTCATGCGGGTCCAGTAACTCCAGTTTGCTTAACCAGAAAGGCAAATTCTTCTATCAGAAACTTATGAGAAGCCAGGAAAAAGCAACTGTTGTTTGCCCTTGGGTGGGGGACAGAAGGTGGGCAGGGAAGCAGAGCCCCCCGCTGGTATCTCTTGGGTGCTCTCAGAGCAGCCGGGGCAAAGCAGGAGATGGGAGTGGATAAAAGGGTTTTTCATGCCAACAGCATTCCTTTTCCTTGGGGAAGAAAAGCTCCTATTGAGCCAAACATATAATCTACTTAATAAAAAACCCGCCTGGGCTGAAGGAAATAGATGGGGTGAAGGGAAACAAAGAGCAGTTCCCAGAGCCGGGGCGGCATGTTCCCCCCTCGCAGGGCGCCCGGGGATGCGGCTGCGTGGAAGGTGCGAGCGGAGCTGGAGCTGGAGCTGGAGCTGGAGCGGAGCCCGCCCGATCTGCTCCCCACACCGACACCCAGAGCCCAGCCCAGCCCTTCAGAGACACTGCCTGAACAAGCCCGACGTTCAGCTGCAGATCCTGTGCATGAAAAGCTTTGTTCTCACTGGAGGGATGGAGCAGGTTGGAGCAAACCTTGCTGTGATTCCATCCGAGGCCCAGCCTCACTGCTCTTCCCCAAAACCTGAGAGATCACTCAGCACTGGCAATAAACAAAAAAATATTATTTATTGGCAGTGGTGAGTGACCTCTCCTCGATCCTCGACTAGCCCAGCCCAGGGTTTGACTCCTTCAAGCCCAAGAGCTGCTTCTGCTCCCCATGAGGTTCCCAGGTTACAGCCCCAGCTCTGAATGGATCCTGGGGCACAGAGGTATCCATATCCCCCTGCATCAACCAGAAAAGAGGAAAAAAACAAAGGCTGGCTCTCTCCCTCCAAATCCCCCCATTAAAAGCAACCTGTATTCCCAAAATGGATCCAAACAAACAGGTGGGGGGCTGTAGATTTGAGCTCTATGCTCCAGGGAGACTCAAACACTGAGCTCTGACAGGCAAAGAACATTTCTCCTCCTTTCCCAGCAACTCTCCGAGCTCATTTTGCACGTATTTATTCTCACACGGAGTTGCATGTGTCAAGATGTCTCTGCAGCTAGACAGGGGAAAGTTTCACAGCAGAATCTCCTGCAATGGTGTTAACCACCTTTTGGAATACATTTTCCAGCATCTCCCGAAGCTGTGCCTAAGAAAGATGCCATTTTCTCAGGGCTGAACTCCACCTGATCAATATGTATGAGGATAATTAACCTGAAGATGATCATTGGTAAAATTGCCAATAACCACCCACGTATTTACCAGATAAACAGATTTTTGCAGGGTTTGTAGCTGCTGTTCTTTTTCAACAGTTTGAATCGAGGCTGGAAGAATGATTCCCCTGACTTTGAGCCTTTCCAAGGCTCTGGAACAGGAGCTGCAGTTGATTGTGTCTTTGTGCAGCACCAAACTTAATGAGCCCCACTCTGGGAGCACCAGTTTCATGCTGCAGCAGCAGCATAATGTTAGCAACAGAAATGGGGAACAATTGGCTTTGCAGCTCTGCTGCTTCTTTGGATGCTTTAATGAAGAGGGACGTGTGTAAACATGCTTGGAAGAAAGAAATACCTGTCAGTGTCTGGCTCTGTGCTGTGCCAAAATAAAGAGCAACCTGTATCACACAGGGTTAGGAATAATATCCATTCCCTCGTGGTGAGGGAGCCCAGGTGTGCCCAGGAGTTGCTGTGTGCTCCTCGTTCAGCTGGACAAAGGAACAGAGCTCCAAGGAAACAATCAGCTCCCTTTCCTGAGGCAATGAGGAGGGGACACTGAGCCATCTGATGAAGGCTTTAAAGAAACAAGATTTACTTTCCATTTTATTATCATGGAATCCTGGAATGGCTGGAGAGGTGCTCCATCCCTCTGATCACCTTGCTGGCCCTTCACACTCATATCCACCCTGCTTGGTGTCCCCAGTGGGGATCCCTCCACCCCTTGCTGGGATGCATTCGAGTCCAAAGTGGCTCCCCAGGTGTCCCCTCCAAACCCCAGAGCCATCTCACCTGCACCCACTGCCCCCCAAATCCAGTGTTAGGCCAGCTCTGGATGCTGTCACTGCCCATTTCCTCACTAAGGAGCCGGAGAAATGAGCAGGGATCTGCCCTTCCACAGATACAGCACCACAACCTCAAGCACCTTCCCTACATCTCATTTCCCTTCCAATTTCTCCTCCTGTTTTGGACCAAAATATTTCTGTTTTGCTTCTTGCCGGTGCTTATATCTACTGACCCACTGCTGCTACATGAAATGGAGTTAAAATTAGCTGAAAGCACTATGAAAAACAAAGCACTTTAAAGTAAGTCATCCAGAAACTAAGCATTATCCTGGGATATTTCAAGTTGGAAGTAAGAGCCTCAACTTCTTTGAGCTGGCTGCAGTCCCCTGGCACAGGCTGGACCTGACGTGAAGGCAGCAGGGCTGACTAGAAAACACATGAAATGGAAAAAAAAAAAAAAAAAAAAAAGAGGGAGGAAGAATGTGGCTTTAAAGTGCAGAACTTTCCCTGCATCTACTCCAGGAACACAAAAGAGCTTCTGAATGAATTGCAAATAAGGAATTGACAGGAGTCTCATCATTAAGAGGTTAATTAGAAGAAGCCTTGATGTTTCTGCTGTTGCTCTTCTACCCAGAACACGGACACACGGCTCCCCATTCCCTCTCTGGGCTCTGGTCTGACACCTATTTTGTGTTTTAACTTGTCAGGAAACCAGTTTAGGAGCCAACAGAGCACACACACTGGTGCTGGGGAAGAACATCCTGCACACCTGATGCCCAGATTTATCAAGGTTCCAAGACTTCAGACCCATCCTGGCTTCTCTCAGGCAATTGGCTTTTCCAGAGTGGAAATACATTGTTTAACATGTGGTCTACATTCCCACATCCAGCAATCCACACTTCCAAGAAGGCCACAAAAAGCAGCAAGACTTTATCAAGAGGATCTAAAGCGCAGTGAAGGCTCTTTTTCTGCTGAAAAGAAATAAATAAACAGTGGTGCACAAGAGAAGCACAGGGCAGCTGAGAGCCAGGGGCTTAAATAAGGAGGACAAAGGAGCTCCCACCCAGAATTTCATCCCTATAAAACAGAGAAGCAATTCCTGCCTGCTCTGCTCAGGGCAGGACACATTCCCACTGTCACCACCCAGTGAACTTTGCTTGCTGCTAAGAGAACTGACGTTTGACTCGGCTCCTTTCGCAACAGCCATTTCCGGAGCATCCACTGCTGGCAGGGAATCCAGGGGAAAGAAAAAAACAACCCAACTGTCTGGCCAAGGAGCTGGACGAGTTCAAGAATGCTTGTTGGACACTGTTTTTAATTTCCAGTTAGAGAAAGGCTTTCTTGGAAAGTTGTAGGATATAACTTATGGACCACGCAGAGTTTGCCTGATTTAACTGGGTAAATATTTGAAGCAGGTGTTAATAATAAAATCTGCTGCCCCAAAATTATTCGCCAGGGTGGGTTTTTGATTTATTTCAAGCAAAGCCTACCTGCAACACCCCTTTGCAAAGGAGCCTTGATTATTTTCCTTTTTTTTTGTTAAAGAAGGGGCTTGGGGAGTGTTGTGTGCACTGTTTAATGGCACACAGAGGTTCCCAGCTCCCCAGCACTGCAGAAATTCAGATGTTTTTTCCAGCCTTTCCCGAAATAAGTAGCTGTTAAATCTCTGGTATGAAGCACAATAGCGAGGGCAGCCCCAGCATACCAAACGTGCATCATGGCTGCTGGAGCAGAGAACAATTCCCAGGGTGATCCCTGCCATCCTGCACCTCATTCCAGGAGTGCAACTCCCTCCAGCCCAGGCTGAGCTCACACCTTGCACTGAATAAAACCGCTCAGCACACACTGAGCGGAAACAATAGTCACTCATAGAGCCCAAAATCAAAGGCATCGGGAGTCACTGAGTTTCCAGGGCAGTTGTACAGTCAATTGGTCCTTTCCTGTTTATTAATTATGATTTTTTTTTTCATAAACACCAGCTTTTACCTAAGTGAAAGCCTGAGAACAGCCACGAGTCTCATCTGATCCTGCTCTGCCAGTTATCACAGAGGAGCTGAAACACCCTTGTAAGGCTGGGTTTTCACCAAAACACAGCTACTCTCCTCCCAAAAGCACATTTCTATCCCCAAATTCCCAGATCTCCCAGGTAAACCCTCACCTGCTGCCCAGGTGAGGTTTAAAGCCATTTTCTGTGCTCTAACAAGCCCAGATCTGTACACACACACACAGTTATTACCCTCTGACCGTCAGGGGGGAATGCAGAGCACAAACAGTGAGAGGTTGGGGAGCAGAAAAATATTCCACAGTGGAACCTGTCAGGACAGGCACCTGAGTTACACAACAGTGATCACCCCGATGGCCACAGAGCTGGACTGCTCTGGGAAGCCCTGGGCACCACAGGCAGTGGCCACCAGCCCGTCCTCTGTCCCCAAGAGATGCTCAGTCAGGTCTTTCCTCTAGGGAAAAGGGCCCAGCTCATCCCACATCAATTTCCTTCCTAAAATTGGAGCTGAGATGCTCTGCTTGCCCCAAGCCTGCAGCAGACTCCTCCTGCTCCTCCCAATCCCAGAGCTGAGACCCCTCACTCTGCCCCCATGAGCAGCAGAACCAGGCCAGGGAAAGGAAAAGGATCAACGCGGAACAAACAACTGACAAAGAGTTCTTCCTCCCTCACCTCCCTCCAAACAAATATTTACAGTTGCTCCAGCCCAGAAGCTCAGGGTATGGAAAGGTTTCCTCAAAAGCCCAAACTGCAGATTGCAGAGGGCTGGATGGTACAGACACACTGCCACTTCTGGGGCACAGGCACTGCCCAGTTCACCCCAGCACGGGCCACAGGACAATGGGAAGAGGCCACAAACTCCAGAAGTTCCACAACAACACGGTGGCACTTCCCACCTTGGGCTGATCCATGCCTCTGTGACAAGCCCAGAAAACACCTCTGAGACCCCTCAAGCCCATCCTCTGTGAAACCCATAAATCCCAATTTCCATCGTTATCTCCCAAAACCAGGCTGAAGGCTCCCAGATCTCCTCCCGAGGTGAGCACAGGCCTCTTGAGAGCATCCCCTGGCACTGGGAGCCACCCCCAGCCCCAACTGCTGCTGCTTCTCCCCAACACATCCCCATCTCCTCTGTGGGGGAAAGCCCCAAACCAGCTCTGGTTCACACAAACCACACAGCCCTGTGAGCCCCCCAGCCAAGCTTGAACCCCCCAAACATCCACTACACATCCTTGATGCCTTCAGAATCCCCCCTGCTCCCAGAACCCCTAACCCCATGGATCCCACCCCCAAAATCTTCCCTTCACCCTAAAACACCCACACCTATCCACGCCCCAAACCCCCCAGGGGCCTCCTCACAGCCTTGGGGGCACCTCCAGGCCCCTCCAACCCTCTNATGCGTATGATAAGTGTGAGATATGTGTATGATATGGGTGTGATAAGTGTGTAAGATGTGTGTGAGATAAGTGTGAGATATGGGTGTGATATGCGTATGATAAGTGTGAGATATGTGTATGATATGGGTGTGATAAGTGTGTAAGATGTGTGTGAGATAAGTGTGAGATATGGGTGTGATATGCGTATGATAAGTGTGAGATATGTGTATGATATGGGTGTGATAAGTGTGTAAGATGTGTGTGAGATAAGTGTGAGATATGGGTGTGATATGCGTATGATAAGTGTGAGATATGTGTATGATATGGGTGTGATAAGTGTGTAAGATGTGTGTGAGATAAGTGTGAGATATGGGTGTGATATGCGTATGATAAGTGTGAGATATGTGTATGATATGGGTGTGATAAGTGTGTAAGATGTGTGTGAGATAAGTGTGAGATATGGGTGTGATATGCGTATGATAAGTGTGAGATATGTGTATGATATGGGTGTGATAAGTGTGTAAGATGTGTGTGAGATAAGTGTGAGATATGGGTGTGATATGCGTATGATAAGTGTGAGATATGTGTATGATATGGGTGTGATAAGTGTGTAAGATGTGTGTGAGATAAGTGTGAGATATGGGTGTGATATGCGTATGATAAGTGTGAGATATGTGTATGATATGGGTGTGATAAGCTATGTGTGATATGTGTAAGGTATGTGTGAGATAAGTGTGAGATATGGGTGTGATAAGTGTGTAAGATATGTGTGAAATACATGTGTGATAAGTATAAGTGTGTGATATGTGTGTGTGATTTTTGTGCATGATGTGTGTGTGAGTGTGTGAGATGTGTGTGAGATATTTGTGATGTGCGATTTTTGTGTGTGAGATGTGTGTGAGATATTTGTGATGTGCGATTTTTGTGTGTGAGATGTGTGTGAGATATTTGTGATGTGCGATTTTTGTGTGTGAGATGTGTGTGAGATATTTGTGATGTGCGATTTTTGTGTGTGAGATGTGTGTGAGATATTTGTGATGTGTGATTTTTGTGTGTGAGATGTGTGTGAGATATTTGTGATGTGCGATTTTTGTGTGTGAGATGCGTGTGATGTCTGTGTGTGATTTTTGTGTGTGAGATATTTGCGATGTGTGATTTTTGTGTGTGAGATATTTGTGATGTGCGATTTTTGTGTGTGAGATGTGTGTTATGTCTGTGTGTGATTTTTGTGTGTGATATGTGTGTGATGTCTGTGTGTGATTTCTGTGTGTGAGATGTGTGTGCACACACATGATGAGTGTGTTCAGGCCTGCCTGATCCGTGTTTCCAAGTGTGATTTGTGTGTGTGCAATCACACGTGCTGTAACCACACGTGGTGTGTGTGTGTGTGCATTCACAGTGTCCTTGTGGCACCGTGCCGTGTTTGTGCAAGCACGTATGATGTGTGCTCAGGTGTGAGTCCTGTGCACGTGTTCACGAGTGATTTGTGCATCTTCAGGCCTGCAGGGTGTGTGCACACGTTGTGTGTGCAAGGACGGTGTGTGCGTGCGAGAACGATGTGTGTGGTCATGTGTACATGATCTGTGGGTTCAGGCGTTGTTTGTGTGTACAGCCGTGTCTGGTGTGTGTGCACAGTGTGTGACTGGTGTGTTCAGGCATTGTTTGTGTCTGGTGTGTGTGCACAGTGTGTGATTGGTGTGTTCAGGCATTGTTTGTGTCTGGTGTGTGTGCACAGTGTGTGATTGCTGTGTTCAGGTGTTGTTTGTGTCTGGTGTGTGTGCACAGTGTGTGATTGGTGTGTTCAAACATGATGTGTGTGATTAGNTGCAGGATGTGTGTGTGCAGGTGTGCAGGATGTGTGTGTGCAGGATGTGTGTGTGCAGGTGTGCAGGATGTGTGTGCAGGTGTGCAGGGGGTGTGTGCAAGCGTGATTTGTGTGTGCCAGCGTGATTTGTGTGTGTGATTGATGTGCGAGTGTGCCTGTGCCATCCTCTTGGGGCAGGTAGGCACTGAGCCACCCTGGGCTGGGCATCCCAAACCTGGGCAGGGCACTCCAGACCCTGAACATGGCACCCCAAACCACAGACTGAGCACCCCAAACTCTGGGTGAGCACCCAAATCCTGGGTAAGCACCCCAAACCACAGGCTGAGCACCCCAAACTCTGGGTGAGCACCCAAATCCTGGGTAAGCACCCCAAACCACAGGCTGAGCACCCCAAACTCTGGGTGAGCACCCAAATCCTGGGTAAGCACCCCAAACCACAGGCTGAGCACCCCAAACTCTGGGTGAGCACCCAAATCCTGGGTAAGCACCCCAAACCACAGGCTGAGCACCCCAAACTCTGGGTGAGCACCCAAATCCTGGGTAAGCACCCCAAACCACAGGCTGAGCACCNGTGTTCAGGCATTGTTTGTGTCTGGTGTGTGTGCACATGTGTGATTGGTGTGTTCAGGCATTGTTTGTGTGTGCAGTTGTGTCTGGTGTGTGTGCACAGTGTGTGATTGGTGTGTTCAGGCATTGTTTGTGTCTGATGTGTGTGCACATGTGTGATTCAAACGTGATGTGTGTGCAAGCACACCTGGTGTGTGTGTGCCCAGGCACAACGTGTGTGCAAGCACTCATAACGTGTTCAAGTGTACATGGGCCATGTGTTTGGGCATGATGTGTGTGCAAGCATGATGTGTGTGTGCAGGGGTGTGTGATGTGTGTGCAGGTGTGCATGATGTGTGTGTGCAGGATGTGTGTGTGCANCCTGGGTAAGCACCCCAAACCACAGGCTGAGCACCCCAAACTCTGGGTGAGCACCCAAATCCTGGGTAAGCACCCCAAACCACAGGCTGAGCACCCCAAACTCTGGGTGAGCACCCAAATCCTGGGTAAGCACCCCAAACCACAGGCTGAGCACCCCAAACTCTGGGTGAGCACCCAAATCCTGGTTAAGCACCCCAAACCACAGGCTGAGCACCCCGGACCCCAGGTAGGGCACCCAAGCCAGGGCTGGACATCCCAAACCCCAGGCAGGGCACCCCAAACCACCATGTGAGCATCCCAAACCACAGGCTGAGTACCCCAAACCCTGGGTAGAACACCCCAAACCATCATCTGAGCACCCCAAACCCTGGTTAGGGCACCCCAAGCCCCAAGCTGAGCACCCCAAACCCTGGTAGGGCACCCCAAGCTGAGCACTCCAAGCCCAGATTAAGGCACCTAAGCCCCTCCATAACCTCATGCCGTGCCCAAAACCAGCAGCTGCCCTTTGCTGCCCAGTTCCTCCCAGCCTCTAACTGGGCACAGACCAAGCTGGCAGCTGTGATGTGCTGAGAACACTTTGGAGCTGGAGCCCTAAACTGAGCCAGGCAGGAGTGCCCAGGCCCATCCTGCCGTGGTGCCCAGTGCCCAGCGTGGGAGCTTGGGCAGCTCTTAGGTGATAAAATAGCTTTACACTTTATTAAATATATTAAATCTTAATAATTAAATAGTTATGTGGCAAAGCTGGTTCTGCTGAACGTCCCATCCTGGTCATGTCCAAACATCTCCAAGCATGGGGTGGATTTTGGGATGGTGAGGAGCAATGCAGGATGAAGCTGGCCGAGCCAAAACACCAAAATATTGGCAAAGAGCCAAGAGGGCACTTCTTTGGCAAGGGGGATGCTGGCTGCTTGAATTGATGACCTTAAAAGTCATCCCAAATGACTCTGTGACCTGTCCCCCAGGGCTGGAAGGATCACCACGGGACCCCCATCCTGACGCTCAGACCTCTCTGGACGCCGCCAGCTCCTCATTTTTGGGATCCCCACAATCCAGGCTGCGGATCCGGCCTGCCCAGGGGGGTGCTGCCCTTGTGCCATCCTTTGCCAGCGAAACCCATCCCTCCTTTAGCGGGAGGCGCGCCGGGCACCGCGGCTCTGCCGGAGAATTCCTGCCGCTGCCAGCGCCGGGCGGGCAGGTCCGGGCAGCTCCGCGGCCGGATGGAGCCGGCGCTGGGTGGGTGCCCCGAGGGCTGGGGGTGCGGCAGGGGGTGGTTCTGCCATCGGTGCCCCTCGCCGTGGACTCGGGGTGGGCGACCAGCTGCCATCCCTGTCGGCACAGCGAGACGCGCCGGTGTCGGATGACGGATCCAGGGATATTTTTATGGCCGGGTGGAAGATTCCTCCTTTGGTGGGTTTTTTTTTTTCTATTTTTTTCGTGCTTGCAAATTCAACCGGCTCGAAGGAGGAGTGGGAGAGGCAGGAGCTGTGAGCAAATCCCCTCTGTGACCGGAGCCATCCCGTCCCCGGTGCCGCCCGTCGGTGGCTCCGGTGTCCGGTTCCCGGCACTCACTGCTCCAGTTTTGGCTTCTCGACGGAATTGCTCAGCTTCTTCAACGTCTTTTTAATGCGCAGGGCGGTGAGCCGGGCCGAGGGGCTCTGGTACCAGCACTCCTTCATGATCTTCGCCAGCGCCGACAGAACCTGAGGGGGGAGGCACAAAAAAAGGGATAAATACGAGGGTTTAATGGGCAGCAAAGGGGCGGGAGGGGGGCGGTCCCCCCGGGACTCACCGAGTCGGAGAAGAGGCGGTTGGGGATCACGGGGGTCTGCTGGTCCACACACACCACCTTCTTCATGTCCTCGAAGCTGGGGTCGCTGGGCACGGCGTCGAAGAAGGGCGGCCGGTACTCCTCCACGATGCCTGCGGGACGGGGGTGGCGTGAGGGCGGAGCGAGGGGTTCACCCCTATCCTCACCCCCATCCTCACCCCCATTCTGACCCCCATCCTGCACATCATGTGTAGGGATGTGCCCCTTGTTGATGGAGTCACCAAACTATCCTTTGTCTCCTTAAAAAGGAAAAAAGCCCAGAAGTTTCCCTCCTCAATCAGGTAAAAAGACACCTCATAGGACCTGGGGAATTCACCACAAACTTAAGGATAGCCAGTTGGACAGGAGCCAAAAATCCCACCTGAGCAATTCACTAGAAAAAGAAGAGAACAAAGGAACTAATTGCTTTTGTGGGGCATTTTACCAGGAGCAAGAACGTCTTGCACCGGGCTCGGTTTTTCTCTGTAAAGAGTTTTATTTTGCCTTTTATTGAAACTTTTCTGTTTCCAACACCACCACAGAAGCCATCCTGCTGATTTTATGCCATCTGAGGTAGCTGAGCTATCTTGGGTGTGAAATATAGCTCCAAGAGTTTATGAGACCTGGCTGGAGGAGATCCATATTTCAATCACGGGCTGCACAGCCGAGCTGCTCCCCGCAGCATCCCCGGTGGGATGTGCCTCTCCTGGGCACACGGGGCGGTGGCAGCTGGCTCTGGCACCACCGGTGGCTCCAGCACCAGCTGCAGCCCTGGCACCAGTCCAGCACCAGCCCCACCACGAAGATCATCAGCTTCAGCACCGACGGCAGCCCTTGGCACTGTGGCCACCTCCACTCAGCAGCTGGTGGTCAGCCTGCCAGCTGGCCCAGCTAATCTCGGTTTAACGCTTGCACATGTCCGTGTCCCCGTGGGATTTAATGGCTCTGGGAAGCCTCGAGCCCCCAGCAGCTCCCTGCACCCCAAGGGGTGACCCCAAAACCTCAGGGTTCCCTGGAGTTCCCCATCCCCGATGCCCTGAAGCTGTCCTGGAGAGTGAGGGGTCCTGGAAGGGTTAAACCCAACCGGCTGAAGATCATTCCTACGCAAGGCTGGGGTAATTCGGAGTAAATGTGTAATCTGAGGGAGCCCTGGGGACGTAAATGAGATTATCCCGGCCAGACTGCGCCTGGGGGGACCCTCCCACCCATCCGCCAGCGCCCACCATTTAATTAATGTTTAAATGGACTTTGCCGTGATGAGCAGCACTGGCCAGGCAGCCCCAGTTCGGTTCATCCCCACCTCGGGGGGACCCTTTCCCTTGCCCCAGTCCCGAGTTCCCGAGCCAAGCCCGGCGGCCGGAGGTCCCGGCCGTGGCCGCTTTCCAGGCAGCGCTTGAAGCTGCTTGTTTTCTAATCAGCGCTGAACAAACAAAGCACTGATTGAGTCTAATGGGCCCTTTAATCAGGGAGCCGGGTGCTGACACTAGATTACAGTGTTTATAATTTACAGCTAATCTTCTGGGCGAAGGAAAGGGGAAAGAAAAAAAAAAAAAAAAAAAAAGGAACAAGAAAAGGAGGGAAGGAGGGAACCGGCGCGGAGCCTCGCGGGGAGCCGGGAGCGAGCGGAGCCGGCGGCCGGGAGCTGCTCACCGTTCACCACCGTTCTCCGGGTGATCTCCCAGAGCACCAGCCCGTACGCCCAGATGTCTGTCTTCTTGTAGGACTCGAAGCAGTCGGTGCGGATCTGCTCGCTCAGCACCTCCGGGGCCATGTAGCGCTTGGTGCCCACGCGGGGGTTGTTGCCAATGTCCAGGTAGTCGCTGCCCTGGGAGTGCATGACGGCCAGCCCTGAGGGGACAGGTCACAGAGTCATTTGGGATGAC
>VYZP01016161.1:9377-65954 GCA_013400635.1 Hypocryptadius cinnamomeus | reverse complement strand
TATCTTAGTTTTGAGAACAAGGATTGTGTGTGTGAGAAAAGAAGGATAAGAGAAGTACATTATGACTTGATGACATATTTGAGATACTGTCAAGGAGAAAAAATTCATCCAAAGGGCAGAACCATACCCAGACAAGTCCATAGCAATAATTAGCACATGTGCATGTATTCAGAAAATGTGATGAATATGCATTAATTTCAGGAATAGAACCTGGTCTCTTAAGTTATTGAGCATGCATGCTTTGGGAGAACTCCCCATGCATCCAGTGCTGCTAATAAAGTAATGTCAGCTTTCTAACCTGACTAATTGGTTGGAGAGTTTGTTTCCTGGGTTTTGGAGACAGTTGAATTTATCAGATGGTTTCTTTTCTAGTCTCTCTGTCCCTTAGATTACTGAGGGGGCTTTTTCAAAAGATTTAAAACCCCAGGTGTTCAATATTATGATGTTTTTATCCAACATTTTGAAGTTAGTTTGAATTTTGTTTGAAAGTTTCATATTTGACTTTGAGGAGACTTAATCTGCTCTTTGTGATTTGCCTCTGTAAAACACTGTATGCATTTGTATCTTAATATTCCCCAGCCTTTATGTAGTCTTCTAGCTCCCTGGTAGACAGGATTTTCATTATTCAGGCATGTCTTGAGAAGTCTTTGAGAGGGTGACAGTTCCTGAGCAGAGATTATGTTTGTGTCACAATCTTGATTGTCATACATTGCATGTACACTGCATTTTGGCTTACTTTTGACTTGACACCTCTACAGATAAGCACTCAGATGATGGGACTTCTCTACTTCACAGTATGCATTTAGGATATACACAAAGATGTATCCCAGTACTTGCTTTTCTGAATTACATTTGTCAAGCTTTATAAAACCATTGCCTTCTGAATTTTTCAATGCAAGGAAGCAAGGCTGGATATATGGGCTGTTTTACATATGTTTTACAGTCTGAACTTTCAAGCCATAAAGCAGTTCAGGACTCTGAATCAAGCTCTTCTGTAATGCAGTCGGCCTCTAGTGATGCTTAATTTCATTCAGTGCTGAATTTTTGGTGTCTGTGAGGGCACCCAAATGGTCCAAAATTGCAAAATACTGTCATTACCTTGGACTGTTGGTAAAGCAGAGTTGTTAATTGCCACCAGCTACTACAGTGAGAAAACTAAAAGCAGAGTTTAGTTCTTGGTGAACTGTGTTTCCACCACGTATTTTTGTGGCTTTTATATTTAAATTTTTCACCCACCAAACTTAAATTTTCACCTCTTCATGCTGTGTCTTCTTGTCAACATTGTCCTAGGGAAAGACATATCAAACAGTTGTCACTTGATTTCTTTGATGAGAAAGGCCTTATCATGATGCTTTTAAAAGTAGGTGGAAATGATTGATGAACAGTAATAGCAGTTCTGCAGTCAGTGATCAACAAAAAGTACTTTTCTGAATGGCATGTTTATTTTAGCTGCTGAAAAATTGTTTCAGAAAAGGTTTGTGTAGCTGTTATTCACTTCTACATTTCCATTTTGATTCTGAAGAGAAATTATTTGCCTTTTTTAAAATGTGATTATCTTCCATCCTCCAAGTCTAGGTTTGCAGTGTGGACAGCAGGGTGAACAGTGCAGTCTGACACAAAATGCAGAGAATTTCAGGTTTGCATTAGTCCCCAGCAGCTCATGATCTTGTTTCTTTGAATCCATATTGGAGAAAGTAAAGTTCAAGTGGTTTAAGATAAAAGAATAATTATATCTCCTCCCAAGTGAGCAACTCAGAAAGCAGATAAATAGTTGAAGGAATGTTAGTATTTTGTTTGCAAGTCATATTTCCTGCTTTGTTTACATGTAGCCTGTCTATAAATGCTATTTTTGCACTCTCTCATTTTCTGATTCACTCTTTTTAATGTCTAGAATTTGATTATGTGTCCTGATCATTTTTCTGAGGTGGCTTCCTAGAATATATACTTTTATGATCCAAAATAACACTTGTCTGCAAGGAATGTGGAAATTCAGGACTACTTAATTGCAAAAGGAAACAAATGTTAGTGAGCTTTAGGTAAAGTATAAGGTGCTAATAGTACTTTTATGGTAATTTGTAGATGATTATGAAAACAGTTGTTTTTGGCTCAAAGTAAATAAGGAAATAAAGGACTGAGATTTTGGTTGGATAAATTATCCATTTATTTGGATAATAAATGCTTTATTTATTATATAAATGAATCTATTTTAGATATATGTGGTTTTAGACTCTGAATTGGGAAAGAAGTCAGTTATATGCCTAAATACTATTCCCATTAAGGCTATGCATGGTTAATGTCATTTTACAATAGCTAAGTATTCTGTAAAAGGTTTGTAAATTCGTCATTGCAATCTTGAAAAGAAGTGCAATTTTAGGTAATCTTGGTTTTGTTCTTTCTAGCTGCTTTTTGCACATTTTTTTGAGTCGAGTGCATTTTTGTCACCAGGGTTTGTGTCATGAGCCAGTAAAATCTGAGGCAAGTGCCTTGGTGTTGTTGCTACAGGTAGATCATGTCAGTAGCACCTGCTGCTTCCTTGCCTTCTCCTCCATTCAGAGCCCTGAACACTCCAAATTTCTGGAAGTATTAAAAGCCAGGCAGGCAAGATTAAGGTATCCTCTGGGAACAAGACCAGGCCACTCCTTTTATATTTCTCATGCTCATTTCCAAAGAAAAATTTCTAAATGGATTTCCTCTTGACAAAGTGTATGAGTTTCTCACAGTTTCTAATTATGGTATTTTAGCAATTATGCCAGGAATATCTCTTACAGAGTAATTCAAATTTGAAGTAAAAAATGGAACAAGCTTTTAGGTTTTTTGAATAAATTGTGTTAATTAATAGCAAGAGCAGCCACATTGAACAAGAAAGCATCTTTGTCTTTATCTGTTGGCTGGTTTATGTAATACTTAGCCCAGGACAGTGTCTGGCTGGTGCAGCCTTGGCAGAGCTGCCAAAGGGGCATTCAGGGATGGCTCAGCCCATCCTGCCCAGCACAAGCAGGTCACCAGCAGAGCAGGGTGAGGGAGAAACCATTGTTATGGACATTAAACACCCTCTGCAACAATGAATTCAGCAAGGAAGCTGTAAGAGGTCATCCACCTGAGTGTGACACCTGCTCCTCCAGGGTTGGAAAAGACAGGATTTTCACCACTCTGCTTGTCCTTTGAATGAACTTCAGTAAAATTGTTGGCCAGCTTTCACACAGGGCTGTGGAGGAACCGTGCACAGAATTTACATGACAAAAATAGTGAGTGAAAGTAGAATTGGTAAAAACTTGCTGCCAAGAAGTAGAGCAACTTGTTGCCTGATTTTAGAGCTATTACTATGACTATGTGCAAATATTGAGGGAAAGTCTGCTGATCTGTGTTGCAGACTGCATGTAAATACAGTCTTCAGCTAATTGCCTTGGAATGCCAGTAGTCTTTAAAACTCAAAAAAACATATGGCATTGAAAATTAAAGTAATTCTTGTGTGCAAACTAGGATGGTGTACTGTTTTTTCTTTATTTTTTTAAATGCAACATTAAAGCCAGACTCTTCTCTGGGTCTTTTCCAAAATGCCTTTAAAGCTTCAGGTAGGCAGAACATTTGTAGGTCTCTCATGGAACTCAGATGCTGGGTATTTAGATAGAGGGGTGTGTTCAGTATTCAGTTGGCAAGACTGCATCTTACTAAGGTGACATGCACCCTTTTCTTCACAAAGAAGATAATTATTTTGCATCTTTGACCAAAACAGTGAAAATTTGATATTTCAAAATGGGTTTTTAGTATTTTTAGGCCAAGTATTTTTTCAGCATGCTGAGATTACAGCTGTCTGATGGCATCCTGGTTTTTGTCCAATTAAGAGGGCCATGGTATTAATTTCTTTATACTTTGACTGTGAGTGAAAAAGCTGCAGTTTTATTCCAGTTCAGTAGAAAACCAAACTAACAATGTAATGAAAGATCAAACATTATAGAAATCAAATAGGAAGGAGTGAACTACTTTCCCTGGTTTTTGTGGTACAGGAGATAAAAATTCACCTCTGATTAAATATTGCTGCTTCATATTCGTAACGACTGAAAATATTTTTTCCTTGCTGTTACAGGATAAGAAGGCTTATCTGGATGTCATCCACACCTATATGGAGGTCCATGGAACTGTTCATGGGACAAGCACCATGTACATTCCTGGCTATGTAAAGAACCATGGAATACTCAGCGGGCGGGATTTGCAGTTTCTGCTGAGGGAAACCAAAGTAAGTTTGTCGAGCAGGCGTGGTGGCAAAAAATATCTCTAAGTAGAGGGTGTCTGAAGTGCATGCATTTCACCTCCTATGAATAAGCTCCTCATTTAAAGCACTGGAAAAAAATTATCATGTGCAAAGGAGCTTAAGTTGTGTTCTGTATGCCAAGAATACATTTTTCATCATGTCTCTGTTTGGTGGATTGACAGCTCATATTAGAAAATTGGGATGACAACCTACAGTCCCATTTAACAACCAGCTTGAGAAACAGGGATAAATGCATTTTTCATTTTCTTGAATGTGATATTCAGCTCAAGGAGATTATCAGCTGAGAATGTGCTCTGTTTTACATGCCTGAGGTCAAAGTTAGGTAACACCCAAAAGCTGCAGAGCCGCACGCTTGCTGTGCCCTCCCGGTGACTTCAACCCAGAGCGACCCTGCTCTCCCAGGGAGAGCAGCAGAGCTGCACGCACTTCATTTGCCATTCCTGTCCTTCCTCTGCCTCAGCTGGGCACAGAGAGTGAGCACAGGAGCGTGGCTTTTTGTGATGTGCTTTGCCTGTGGCTCCAGAGTCAAGGGAACTCATGATGAGGGACAGGATATACACGGAAATAAACGTTTGTCCCCACGGTTTTATCGGGATTCTCTGCCCTTCCCAGCATCTTTGTGGTATTTGCAGCATTCAAACACTTCAGTAGATTACATTTAAATAGGATGTTTAACCAAGTTGGTGAAAGGGGGTTGTGTGTTTAAAATTAGCAAAATCTGTGAAAGTGCAGCACTGTTGATAGTTTCTTGCTGTGCACTTCCACAGAAAAATCTCTTAAAAAAAAAAAAGAAAAGAAAAAAGTAAGCACCTCTTAGGCTTCCCACACAACTGCAGAGATCTCCTTTTTGAAGTACTTGGGAAAATGATGGTAATTTGACATCTCTGTGTGACAGCTGTTGGTAAATTATGAGTTTTTAAATGCAACCACTGTGTGTATGTGCTTGATGCATGCAGATACACATAACGTTGCATATTAAAAAGTCAACATTTGCTTTCGTCATAGATAATCTGAGATTACACAGCTCTGCCTATGTGCAGTATGAAATCCCTGTGTTAATCATAATGTGGGAAGAATATTGACCTTGTAATAACCCCAGGCATGAACAGTGACTGCCTCCTAAAAGATGTGTTCTATTCACTGAAATAGTAAAATAAGCAAATGGACTTCCTGTAGAATTACTGAAGTCCCTATACAAGTGCCAGTTCATAATAATAGTAATGTTTAACTAAACCTTTCTCTCATTTTTTATCAGCCATCTTGCATGTATCACATTAAAAAGCTTGCTTTTCAGTATTAACTAGATGTCTCATCTAGTTCTTATTGGTTGTATTTGCTCTAAGATGAGATACAATGTAAAGACATATTCAATTTAGGACAAATTCAAGTTGATACCTATGTGTTACACAGTTTAGTTGTATGGATTTTGTGACACAGAAGGGAGCAGACTGCTTCCACTCAGATTTTAAGCAGTAATTGCAGCATCAGATAGAATAGACTGTTGGGATTGTGAAGTGCTCCTGAGATAGTAAACTGCTTATTTTTCACAAAAAGTATCTGGTGAAAGTCATGGATCTGTGCTGTATTGTTGTCAGAGTCCTAGAGCATTTTAGATTTTAATGATTTTTATTCTGTTGTTGTGCATTGGTGATGGTTGTTTTTTTCCTTCATAACATTGGGGAAAATAATTTTCAGAATTTGCTGCATTTCTTAGTAGATGGCACTGAGAAAACCACTGATGTGTTTCAGAACCCTGTATCAGGAAGTCAGGGCTTTAAAAATTACATCTGCAAGCAGTATTTTTATATGGCTTTTCTGAACTTTTGTTAGTAGGCTTGCAAATTACAAAAGCTGTTTTCCTTTTAAGGAAATTATTTATTTAGGATACAGCCAGGCTAACAAAACTTTGCCCTGATGATAAGCTGTTAATAGTCCATCTGCTTCTCCTAATACATAAGTATTGTCAGGGAAATTAGTGCAATGTATTTCTGATTTTGCAATGAAATGAAATTAAATGTGGCTTATTGCATCATGCATTTTGGTTATTATTCCTGTCTAATACAGTTTCAATATATCTAATTGAACAGAAAAAGTAAAACAGCAGCATCCTGGGATTGAAAGTGAAAACTGAGATCTCCCATCTCATTTTTTGGACATTTCAGTTGGAGAGGGATTGGGGTGGGTTAGTTTTTGGGGTTTTTTGCTGGCTGATGCTTTGTATCTCATAGGTGCTCTGTTCTGCCTCAGCATATGGTTTACCTGTCAGTGTTGATCAACAGACACACTTGCTCCAAGTCTTCTTGCTGCCTGTGTATTCACAGTTCCAGATTTTGATACCCTTTAAGAGGCAATACTTGAACACAGCTTAGTACAAAACACTGCTCACCTGTCACCAGTGGCCATCTGCTGCCGTGTGGGTCAGTTGTGTTTGTATCAGCTGGATCATGGATTGAATTGTTAAAATAAGTGCAGGTTTCTCACAAAAATCAAGGTGACTTTGTGCCCGGAGGAGCCCCGTGTGTGTGGGTGTGTGCACATGCATGCAGTGAAGTTCAAGGACACTTTTTAATCATAATCACTTTATTCACTAGGCAGCATGGCCAGAGTCCCCTGATTAATTTAGTTATGGGGTTTTGTCACCAGACTGTCCCTGTGCTGCAGGTGTGTGAATAATCAGGGCCATAACTCCAGGCTGGGAACATCTGTGGGTACAATGCTCGTCTGGAGCATCGTGGGGAGACAGCAACCTTTGTCCTTAAACCTCCAGAAACCTTCAGCTGTGTTGAGACCATGAGCAAGAATTGTCTATCATTGGTTGTGATTTCAGCACTGTGTTAGCAGGTTTTTGTTAGGTCACCTGACAAATGTTCTGGTTTTCAGAAAGGGAGAGTTAAATAATACTTTAACAAATCACATGGTTCAGCCCAGTCAGAAGTGTCAGCTTATGCTGCACTGCTTCACTTTGTCCTTAGACAGCAAAATACCAATAGGTATTTTCAGTCCTGTGATTCTTAATCAGAACTTTGCATTCCCAAAATGTCTTTGGTCCCTGCAGTAGCTGTAGGACACAGTTATTCCGGGCAGTGTGCAGCTGCCATTTCGTTCTGTGTGTGCTGTAAAGCAGCACATTGCAGAGGGAGGGAGTTCTGCAGGCAGGAGGGGCTGTTTGGGATTCATCATGGCTGCTTCAGCTGTGTAAAGCATGACAAAAACGAGCCATGTCTGCAGTTCCTAATGAGGAGATGTAAAGCCATTCATCACGTTGGAGGAGAATGGGGTAGGCGAGCTGGCAGCCTTCCTGCCAACTCACAGGGCCCCTTGCCAAGTGGGCAGCTGGAGGAGTTGGACCAGGCTCTCTTGGAGGAACCAGTGCTGAATTGTTGAGAAGTATTTCCTCTTTTGAGAAAGTTTCAGATGCAACTTTTTCCTTCAAGTCACTGTGAATTTTTGAGTATTCGAATTCTTTTTTACTAAGTAGGTTTTGTGATTTCTGTATGGGGATTAATAAAAGTAGAAGCAACACCCTGCTTACACAGACACAGGCAAACAAACTTTGTTTTCATATTGCCTTTTATGAAGGAATATATGTTTACACTTCATAAAATCAGCTGAAAGGTATTTACCTAGTGATTCTATTCTCAAGTTGTATGAATCACAAAAGGATTGCATAAATTTTTTTGTATTGATGAGAAGAATATAGCAAGATAGTTAACCTTTGCTATACTCCTCTTTCTCGAGTTTAGAAGAGAATATATAAGTTGAGTAAGGAGGGATATTAAAGTGGTGATAAACCTACCAACCTGACAGAATAAATTAAATAAAGTGCAGTAATGCTAGAAAAGGGAGAGGAGAAGATAAACACTCCTGTGCGTGGAACTACAGCATTTACTCTCTGGAATATGAAATTTTTTCTTAACTATTCAGCTAGTCATAATTACAGTCAGGGAAGTAAAGCATTCAGTCCTTATTTTATACTTTTGGCCATGATTTAGGAAGAATGCTTACTTACTTATATTAATAGTAGTCTGATGTGGTGCTGTAAACTCCACCAAAAAAACCCCCCCAAAAAAAAAAAACCATACTGCTTTTCATGAGAGGGGTTGTGAGTCACGTTTTGTGTCAGAGATGTCTCCACTTAATACTGCACTGTGAGAGGACCCCTTACATTGCAGCAAGAAGAGTGGTGTCTTGGCTGGTGTGAGGCTGGGTGGCCAGCTCAAAAGTCTGACACTCCAAACCAGAGGTTCAGTTCATTACAAAGGTGGAGAAAGTTCTTGAGGAGCCTTTGTTATGAAAACCAAACTATTAAGGGTTTCAACTTTACTCAAGTTGAGCCTGTGATGTTGCAGACAAATCCCCTTCTCTGCTCCATGCAGACCTACAGGCACAGACACACTGGGACAGCAGACCTTGCTAAACACGAATAGGTTAAAAAAACCCCAACCCCACACTGCTGTTTCCATGATCATTCTACTCCTGTATTTGTTGGCACTTAGCTTTTTAGATAGACTTTTACAGTGTGGCTTCCTTCTGGCAATCACCACGTTCCGTGGGGTGTCAGCGTGCACAGCCAGCTGTGCCGTGTGCCCACTTAGAGCTCTCTAGGAAAAATAATGGTTTTTGCTTTCAGAAACATTGGAAAGGTGAGAAAAATGCTCAAAAACAGAATATGATTTTTTTTTTCCAAGCACTAATCAACCAGTAAAGCATAAAGCAATTCTCCTCTGCCTAGCAGATCTGCTGCAGCTAACAGAGTGAGATCTGGACTAATATTTTTAGCCAGGTGTACCCACTGTGGTGTTACCAACACAGTCACATTTGGAGTTTTGCAATATGGATGTTCAGCCCTAGCGTGCAGGTGCCTCCCCATAGTGGACTGGGTGACCAGACCTCCATCTGATGAGAAATTGCCCTAAGAGCAATAGTCAGCACCTGCAGTGTTGGAGGCAGCAGTGTACAGCTACATCACAAATTAGGGGAAGCACAGCCTGGTCTAAATCTTCACTCTGTGGGGACAGAGCCTTGTCTTCCCCACAGCCTCATCTGTATTGAGGGTGATGTTTGCTTCACTGGTACCTGAAAATTGTTGACTGTTACGTCTACTCTTTTCTTTTTTCAGTTCTTTTTGAGTTAGTGACTTGCAGTATTTGCTGCATACTCTTAGGAAGTACCTTGACAGATTGTTTTAGCCTTTCTGGAAATAACAAACTGCATGTAATTCAAAGGATTAGCAAATGAGAGCATTGTGAGTTACAGAAAAGTCCTGTGTTCTCTAATACTTGCTCTTTTAATCATAATGAATATGACTTTCTTGAGGCATGTAAGATATTTCTGTTTTGCTCTTTATACCAGACAAAAATACTGACTCCCTAACCAAGGAAGGTTAATCATAGAGAGACTCACAGAATGGTTTGGGCTGAAATGGACCTTAAAGAGCATCTAGTTCCACCCCCTGCCATGGGCAAGGACACTTTATAAGGGACAGCTTTCTGGAGAAGGGTCTGGACTGATTTTGGGAATTTCAGCTGGTTTGATGATGATGTGCTGGAGGGTGATAGAAGGGCTGAAAGAAGGGTTTGAGGCAGCTGTGAGCCAGGCTGCAACCTCAGGCCACCAGGCAGCACACACACCCACACACCCACACACACACACACCCACACACACACCCACACATGCACCCCCTTTTCTAGGGATCAGACACATCCTTCTTTCCTCCTTCAAAGGAACAGTGCTGCTTAGAGGTGAGGTTGGAAAATGGATGGGAAACAGGTGGTAAGCTATTTATTATAGATTAAGTGATGGCAGTGCTCTCTGTGCTGTCAAAACACAAACCCGTGTTTCTTTTCCCATGGAGCTTCCTCCCAAATAAATGGACCAGTCAGACACAGAACTCAGCAGTGCACAGCAGCAGTTTATTAAAAAAGTGCAAAACTAAGCAAACAACCCAGCATTCCTTATATAACAGACAAACACAGGATCATATGAGAATTGATACTTCAGATAGATTTAATTGCTGGTTCTCAGCTGGTTCTCTGCCTGAACTAAGGAGTAGTTTAAATAAATAATATTTTATGTGCAGACTGCATGAAATGGTTTCATGGCCTTAATTCATTGTTTTCCACAGATTACCTTTTTGTAAATTCACTCTTTTGAGATTGTATGTAGTGTGCATTTCTCTGACTGAAAGGTGGTATATTTTATGCCATATATAAAACCAGCATTTATATAATTTGTCTTTAGTAGAAATAAAGATCCGGATCTTGTTATTATCAGCCACTGGAGAGTTTCTGTAAGATTTAAATCTGTGAGAGAGTTGAGAAACTTTTTGCAAGTGGGCAACTTCTTTAACCTGAATATTGAGAACTGAAATGACAATATTCAGCTCCATGCAGTGCAAATTGCATGTCCCCAGCTATGCTGAGAAGTGTTAACTTGCTTTTCTAAAATGAGCCAACTCTGAATTTATACTGTTGTTGCCATGGGTTGGGAAGGATTGATGCTGCAATGCCTCTGCACGACAGGGCTGACTACAGGTTTATGCATCAATGTTAGGATCAGCTCCTAGGAAGAGCCTCCAGCTGTGAATGTTCTGTTACTGGGATTCATTTCCATGTTGCAGAAGATTTAATGCAGAATAGTATACCTTGACCTCCTTGAATATGTGTCCTGATTGCATGACTCTCATAGTTATGAGGTTGTGCTTTATTTTCCTGATAAAAGCAGTAGATATATATAGATATATATACATATTGTTATGCAGCAGTACTGAGAAACTGCTGTTCCAACTCAGAGCTTGTAGTTCTCCCATTATACACAAACATTCAAATGAAGATGAAGAATCCTATATTTAATTCAGGGGAATCCTATATTTAGAGAATCCTATATTTAATTCATATTATATTGGCCAGGAAAGGGGTCAAGATTTTTTCAGACAATTCCAAAAAAACATTTAATGTGTTTTCACTGGAGCAGAGCAGTGCCTTTTCTAGAGCACCTGGAATCTCAGCTGGTGGAGGGAAAGCTTTGGGATGGATTTTTGCTCTGGCTTCCCTTGGAGGCGTTGAACCCTCTGAAGGTTGAACCCTCTGAAGCCCCTGCGGGCTCTCGCTGCCTCAGCCCGGTGTTGTGAGCTGCTGTTTGCTGCCACCTACCGTTTTAATTAGGAGGTTTAATTAGTGTACCAGGAGCGTGTTCTGTTGGCAAAGCCAGCGGCTTGGCTGGTTTGGGAGTCGGGAAAACACTGGTGCAGCTGTTCCTGGAGATTGCTGCTTTACAACCTGTGCCTGTAGGAAAGCCCCAGCAGCTCCACTTCAACACCAATCAAACCCCCAATTTTTCACCCCACCCAAAAAAATACCTAAAAGGGTCTGTTGTTGCCTCAGCTCCATGAAAAACCACCTCAGCTCATTACAGATGATGATTGTCAAATGTGTTTTACAGGACATTCCATTACTGCTTGGGTGGGAGGTGGTGAGCTGCTGAATTTCTCCTATTTTCTTCTTAGCATTGCATTTTCTTCAGGCTGGTACATTTAGAATGTGGTTTTGTTTCTTTTTAGCTAGCTCGTAGCTTTTTTGTGAATAACAAAAATTAAAATATCCCTTGTTTTGTGTTTTTCAGCTGTTTGTTGGTCTTGGATTTCCATATGAAGGGCCAGCTCCCTTGGAGGCTATTGCCAATGGATGCGCTTTCCTAAATTTAAGATTTAACCCACCAAAAAGTAGCAAAAACACGGATTTTTTCAAAGGCAAACCTACACTCCGAGAGGTAAGCTCTATCAATCTTGATAATTTTTTAATTGAAAATGCATGTGGGTTTCCTTTTAGTAACAGAGTGTAGGAAAAATTGCATTAATGTTCAAGGTTTATTGCCAGAGGTGTGCAACTGCTTTTTTCTGTAGTCATTAAAGGGAGTATCAGTCCTTATTTTTATAGGACAATTAAAATACTCTTGTTAGTACATTTCAATCTTTACCTCTAGATTTGCTTATAGGTACGTTCTGCTACTTCTTATTGAGACATCATAAACTGAAGTTTCACTTGGAAACCTGATGTTCTGCCCAGGAACAGATCGTGTTGTTTTGATACATCATTTGAAAGTGTTTTTATTTTGTTGAAGAAACAGACTTTGCAGTGTACTGTGCAGGAAGTAAATAGGTGTTTAAGCAAATTATGAAAAGGGCATTTGTGGGTGGTTATGTGTGGTTTGGGATTTTATTTTTTTTTTCTTCAGAAAAGACCTGTTCAGGCACTGTTGAGTTAAGGTATTAATGGTCACCCACTGTGGTTGTGGTTAAATGTTGAAGACTTTTGCAGAACTGACTCTTGAAGAAAACAGGACAGCCAAACTCCAAGCTTTCAAAACAGTCAGTGTGTTTAGGCTCTAGTGAGAGAAGACTGAAGCTAAGTAAACTAACCCCTCATCCTGGCACTAACTTTGGAATATTTTTCTTTTACTCAGTGTGGGTAAAATTCAGCCTATACTTGTAAACATTTAATAGTCACAGAGCCATTTCTGACATCAGCTCTCGTGTCTGTGGCCATGGCTTGCTCATAGGTGTATGTACATATATTCTTTATGTATTTACATCAAGGGAAAGCTCTCAGGTAACATGCAGATGATGAGAACCTTGCACAGCCACACTTCCCAATTCAGGTTATGCTTGGGCCATATAAATTGTGTCCTGAGCAGCACCAGCTGGTTGATAAGCAGAAGACAGTTTCCCATTTTCAATCAGAATCATAAATTCCTTATAATTTTATGATCCACAAATGTAATTGCCTTTCTTGTTATACACTGAATTCATGTCCTGTACAAGCTGAAGCTTGCCCCTTCTTTCAGTCTGTGTTGCTAACAAAGGAGACAGCAATAAGGGAATAAAAGCCTGTTTAAACTTTTTCCTTGAGCTTGACACCTTTCAAGACTTTTTTTCTGCGAGTCCCTCAGTTTTTGTGTCATTTCCAGTTGTTCTGTGCCCAAACACCATAACTGGTCGGGCTCAGTAACTAATCTGAACCCATCTAAGTGTTTTGTGGGAATTTTGGGGCTTGGAATGCCATGATAAGTCCTGATGGCATGTGTCAGCACTAAGAGAAATGCTATGGACAGAAAAATAATCCCTATTGACTGCTCAAGTCCAAAGTATATCATATACATCCATTTATTGCTGCCTTCACATGGCCTGCTGACCTGTCCTGACACTACATTTTCTCTGACTGGTCTTCACAACTGCATTTAGATCCAATTGCCAGTAATCCATATGCTGGTTCTTTGGGATTAGGAAAGCCCTTAAATGCTTCTCTCCATTCTTCTAAAGAACAAAAAGAGCTTGTGTGGTTCTGTGACATGATTATCCATACAAGAATTTGAAGTCTGCATTTCTGGTTTTGTAAAATAACCTTTGCAAGTTGCTATTCTCCACAGGCAAAATGCAATGGCCATTTTTAATGGATTTTTTAATAGTGAATGCAACAGTTTCTGGCAGATCAGAAGAAAAGATCAAGTACAGTGTGTCTCCTAGTGCAGGAGAAGGTTCTTCCCAACAGACACTGCTTCCTGCTTCAGATCTTCTGCAATGTCTTTTTATCCTAACGACAGCATAAAGAGGCAGCTGTACAAACACTGCCTATAAACAACCTTTCCTGTGGGGTTTTTTGGTATTTATTGGAAATGCAGTTTTCTTCTGAGGCTGGTGTGAACCTCTTCTCCCTTCTGTAGCTTTTGCTCCCTTTTGTGTGTCCATGTGCATGTTCTCACTCCTGGATGAGCAGTCGCAAAAAATACTTATTGAGCTGTCCTGTTAGTTTTGAAAGCAACTCTGAAACAGCTTTTCTTAGTTACCCCCTTGAGCATTCATTGATATTGTTTTCTGACCAAGTGGTGAGCAAAATATTGGTTATCTCTCTTGTTGAGGTCACGTTACTCTTCTCTCAGTCCTGAGAGTCAGAATTCATCCCTGGTTATAAAAATTACTCTTTCTTCACTGTTGCTCACAGAACTCTGGAAATGTTTGCAATTTGAAGGATGCAGGGTGAGGATGGCATCTCTGGGAGCCAGCCATGCAGGTCCAAGCAGGACTTGTGGCAGTGAGAGGTTATGAAGAAGGAGGGTGGCTCTGTGAATAAACTGTGGGGAAGCAGGGTCATGCTGCAAGTAATTTCAGTAAACATCAAGTCTTCTGTGATGCTGTGGGTCTTTGTGAGGATTGAAGCCACAAATTAGAGGTGCACATATCTTACTTGTGATCTGTGTTATCTGATTTTCAGATTTCCAACTAAATTCACACTCTAAAATTAAAGAGAAAATCTGAAAAGTAACTCAGAAGGAATGATGCTGACAGTTGTGTTCTGACTGAATTTGTGCACTATCCTAGTGCATTTCATCCAAAAAGTCTGATTAAGAGAGTGAGAGGCAAGGATATCTTTACACAGTAATTTTTACCAATATAATTTCTTCTTTCAGTTGACATCTCAGCATCCCTATGCTGAAGTTTACATTGGGAAGCCCCATGTGTGGACTGTGGACATCAATGATCTTTCTGAGGTTGAGAAGGCCGTGAAATCAATTTTGAATCAAAAGGTGAGAAATGTGTCTTCAATTTGCTATCAGCACTTGAGGGTGTAGTGTGTACTGCACATACAGTGCTTCCTAATGTTAGTCTAATGAGTGCTGCATTTTGGTAGGATATTGAAGAAAAAATGGTTATTCCATATCTATGGTATTGAAATTCTCACGTTTTAGTACTGGATATGTGAGGTTCTTGAAAAATATGAGTGGATGAATTTGTGTAGAAATGAGAATTTCACATGTGAATTATACAGCAATCTGTGTTTTCTGTGCATTCAGTGAGGAAGTTTCATTGTTGATTCTTAGAGCATTGCAGACTCTGCACTGCTCAACTCTGAGTTTGTAGCCTTGAGATTCCCACAGAAGAGCTTGTGCACTTACAGTGTGGAATGGCAATGAGGGCACTTCAAGGGGGGAAGAGTGTGAAGGAATTTTCAAAGGTATCACATTCTGTTTTGTCACTTCAACTTCAGAACTGAAACTTAGTTAAAACAGCAGCTCTGGAATCCCAGAGGGTCTCAGGCTAGCCTTGCATCTGCCACTTTGCAGTGTACCCTGAGTTTCCATAAAGATAGTCATGGAGCAGTTCTTACTGCCTTTAGAAAGGAGAAAAATCAGCTAAAACTGCTGATGGTTTTGTAAAATTATTATTTGTTAATGACTTTATTAATACTTTTTCTTGCTGCTCGACCTATAATGGAGTATTTGGACCAGAAGCTGCTGCCACAGAGTGCACAATGAAGTTGATTGAAACAAAAACCCTTCTAACCTTAACACACTGTCTCCACAGATTGACCCTTATTTGCCCTATGAATTTACCTGTGAGGGAATGCTTCAGAGGATGAATGCCTTTATTGAAAGACAGGTATGAACTTCTGTTTTGGATAACTCTCAAATTATGCTGGAAAGGGAGGACCATCTCCATTTTAAAGCTTCTCAGTGTTGCTGCTGTCCAAGTAGGAATAGTAGCTGTGCAGACCTTGGCATTATATGAAAGCAGAAAGGCAAAGCAATTTTTCAGTGTGTATGTGACTTCCTTAGCTGTGTACACACATAAAAGCTTTGGATCAAGAAGGATCACTTAAATACAGAGGTACTTTTTGATGGAATTGCAGTCTCTGGGCAGAATTGCAGCCTCTGGGCAGATTTTTCAAGTATTTAGTTTCAATCAATAAAGATTTAAATGGTTTGGAACCCAGTTACTTAAAGAACTTTTGGTCCCTGGGCATTACTGCCAGCTGAGAGCAGCAGAAGATGTTCAGTTGAGTAATAAACTGCAGAGATTTACATGGGATCCTGGTTTCTAGAAATTGTGTGTTTGCTTGGACTTCTGCCCAAGCCAGATCTGTTGCAGTAGCCAGCTCTGCCTTTTGTTCTGGCTGCTGCAGAGCAGAGATAGGAATAACCTTTATCTCTGATATGTTATTTAACTGCTAGGATTTCTTTCAAGGGCACTGGACATCTGTCTGCTCTTGTATTTTTGAAGGTGGGTGCTATTAAAGACAGTCCTAAAGAGTAACACAGCTCCAGGTCACAAGGGCAGTTAACACAGCATAGCTATTCCCACTTTCCTGCCAATAAACACTTTAAGCTTTTTGCTGCTGTACTGATGACAAAACCTGTAAAAGTATCACTACTACTTTTGATTATTCTACCCAAGTTAGTTATAATTGGGAGTTTTTGTCAATCAGGAAGAAATGGAGCTCAATGTAAGGGAGAAAAAGAGACAATCAAGAGATGGCACTTGTGGCTGAAACCTGTCTCTTCCCTCTGGCCCTCCACCAAGGGCTAAGCCCTCCCTTGTGCTTCTCAGAAATCCACAGAATATTGTAATTTTGTTCATTGCTTTGACTAATTGTCCAAAGCTGGTGGTGTTTCACAGCTCCCAGGATGCTCAAGCACAATTTTTAGCTGCATGTGCTTAGCACTTTGCCTAATTAACATGTCAGATGAACCAGAAATAAAAAGCAAAAATAAAGATAGAGACCTTATTTTGACAAGTTTGTGATGGAGGGAGGAAGAACAGAGAAAGCATCACAAGCTTGAAATGGGCACAAAGATGCTGGAATAAAGAATTGGTGTGGTTCAGTGGTTGTGTGGTTGCCCATGACAGTGGGGCCTTCAGGGGATGTTTGAGTGTGAAGAGATGGGGCCAGATACACTGTCCCACTGGTCACTCTATGGGCAGTGGAACTGGAGATTGAAAGGTGTCCAGAGTTCCCCTTCTGGGGCCTTGGCAGAGAGTCAGGAGGGAAGACAATGTTCCCAAGAAAGGTTTGGTGAACCTTCCAGCAGCTGGGCTGAAGGCCTGTATGGTCTGAGGTAAGAGAGCTGCTGTGGCTGGGGCTGCCCACCCAGCAGTGCCACCTTCAGCTGCCTGAAACCAGCCTTGTCTCCAAGCTGCTCCATCCTGGCAGTGCCCTGCCCCTGCCAGCAGCCCAGTGTGGCTGTTGGGTCACAGCATCCCTGCTGAAGCCATCCCTGGTCCTGTTTGCTCTGTGACTGCACACACAGTTGTGTCTGCTCTGCAGGGCAGCAGCAGAGGCCGGGAACCAGAGGGAGGAGGGGTTACTTCAGTTTTGGCACTGGCATCAGAGGAGCAGCCAGGCAAGCACGGCCCAAGCAGCAGGGATTCCCAGATCTAGAGCTGTTGGAGGAGGCAGGCTGGGCTGATGGAACAGACACGCTGACCTTGAAAGATGTGGCCAAGCAGAGAAGTTGGTAACACAGCAGAAAATGTTTGGGGCAGGACTCTGTGAGGTCAGAAAACTGACTTGGCTCAGCAGAGGCTCAGCTGAGCCCCAGAGCTTGGCAAAGGGAGTGAGAATGTTCACCCAAGAGCAAGAAAAGACAGATGAAGGAGGACACCTCCTTTGGACTCACCTTGAAATTTGTGGGTCCCTTCCAACTCAGGATACTTTGTGATTCATGACTGTATAATATTACTTTTGTGGTTAGACCTGGAAGTATGAAAACTTCCTCCTTCAGGAGAGGAGATCAAAACACAATGAAAAAAGCTCAAGCTGATATTGAGAACAGGTAAATGAATTTGGGGGCTTTGGGTCACAGTGAGGGGATCAGTTCACACAAGTTTTGGTTTCGTCCAGATGAAGCAAACCATGATGGACCAGGCCCAAATTATTTGATCACCTTTTGGTGAGAGTTGCCAAATGTTAAAACACAGTCTGAGCATTGTGAAATGTCTGAAACCATCATAACAAAACCTGATCTGTCACTGCAGGATTTCTGTCACGGGCAGGTGATGTGGCCCCCATTAAGTGCCCTTCAAGTCAAAATTGCTGAACCTGGAAAATCTTGTAAGCAAGTTTGTCAGGAAAGCCAGCTCATCTGTGAGCCTTCCTTCTTCCAGCATCTTAACAAGGACAAAGCTCTGCTTAGGTAAGTATTTCTAGCACAAATATGTTGTTTGGTCTCTTTATTGCACTGGTTTTTACCACACTTGGAATTTAAAGCACAAGTTCTCTGAGAAGGGAAGGTGGGGAGAGCAGCTCTGGCTGCAGCAAGCTGTGAGTGAGGCCTGGCAGTGCTTTGTGGAGTGTGTGTAGTGGTGACTGCTGAGAGCACCCTGCCAGGAGCACAGGGGGCCACAACCCTTCTGTCACCATCGTCCTGGGTACAGAATTGTACACTGGAGGTGTTGGTGCAGATGTGTAAAACTCACCAGCTGTGCATTAAGGAAAGGAATGCTGCTTTCAGGTGCTCTTTGGAAATGTGTCTGTGTTCCTCTCAGAGTGAAAACAAAGTCCTCAAAACCAGGCTCCCACAAATGGCTGCTGGGGAATCTGCTTTCCAGGTTTTCTGTCCCCACCTTTTGCTAAATTACATTGTAGAAGATTTTGGGGCTTGTACTTTCTTTGAAAAGTTGTAATTTTGCAGTGGAGTTCAGAAGCAGCTCATATAAAAACTTTCTTTTCTAGCTGTCTAGACAAAATCATAATCCTGTGGAAAAAAAACCCGTCTGTTAAATGCTGAAGGTTACCACTGTTTCCAGAATAAGTGAAAACCAAGGTTTTGCTGGAATTGCTACCCTGGTGCTTAAGCTTTGTGGTCAGAAAATGGGAACTGGTATTTTTCATTTTCTGCTGGCTGGTTCCTGGGAGCTGCAGGCCCTGTTCCCTGTAGCCCAGGAGCAGCATCCCTCATCCCTAGAGTCCAGCTCGCCCACCTCCAGCTGCCCAGGGCTGCCTGGCTCTGTGGGGCTTCCCTGGGAAAGAGACTTCCTGAAATCAAAGAGAATATCTCCTGATTTCAGATTCTTTGTCTGTCCTACTGAAAATCCGTGGTGTATTTTAATATCAGGTTTTGGGGAATAGTCAAAAGCAGGTTTTTTTCTCTTTAACTTCTTTTATTAATCTTTAGGAAACAGTGAAGCTGTAAAGGCTGCACTGCCCTCTGCTGAGAGAATCTGTACAGCCGAAAAGTCATGCTCTGGAAAGCTGCACTTGTAAATGCAGTTGATTTAGGATCTAGTAGAGCAGGGTTTGCTATTTTTAGCGAGGAAGGTTGAAAACTGTACCAAACTCCCATGAACTCAGGTGTGATGCAGATCACATGCTTTGCTTTTTAGGTACAATATCGAATGTCTCACCATGGAGTCTGCAAACGATATCCTGGTCCCCTCTTTTGATGCAAGGAGGAAGCACTGTGTTTTCCAAGGTGACCTGCTACTGTTCAGCTGTGCTGGCTCCCACCCTGCCCACAGAAGGATCTGCCCCTGCAGGGACTATATCAAGGGGCAGGTTGCACTCTGCAAGGACTGCCTATAGCAGCAGCAGGGCTGCTCCCAGCTGGGGACAACGAGAGTCCTTTGGAGAGGAGTTCCTTAGTACTTCCTGCACTTTGGTCCAGGTTTTCCACTGCATACAGAGCTATCATTGCTGGGCAGAATTATCTACTAAGAGAGGAGGGATTCATAATAAACAGCTCTAACTGATCTTTTCTTCCTGTAAGGACATTTGCAGTGTCAGTCTTCGGATTCCTTCAGCTGTTTGCGAAGAGAAACGAGTCTTGTGCTCGACAGTGATTTGAAGATGACTGCACAGAATAGTTTGTAGAAAATTTCCAGACCCATCAAATTTCTGGTTTTGTTGTTTGGGTGAAGTGTTTTCTATTTTTTTAATGAGTTAGGACATCCCCCATCATGGTTAGCTAAAGGATCTCAACTTCATTCCAGTAGAAAATTGGAAAAAGTGTGCTTGAGGGAGGGGATGCTGGGGAAGGAGGACTAACATTTTATTCAAGGTGCACTGGTTTGGGTACAGCTTTGGCTTGAATGGCTACAAAGTGGTTTAGTTCATAAGAACTTGGAATAATGAGAGAGCTCTGTACCCTGCTATTGGGTTATTCGGGCCCATTTTTTTTTTTTCCTTTTTTTTTAAATTAAATATTTGTATACAGCAAGGTATTGTCTGCATCACAGCTGCTGCACCAGAGCAGCCTAAGCAGAGTGTCACAAATGAGCAGTTGCCAGCGTGTGACACATCTTGGTGACTGCACAGCTCACTGGGGTTGTGGCATTCTTCAGTGTGGAAAAGCTGCAAAAACACACAACCATTTTTGGGATGGACTCATCACAGTTTACTGGTCCCATTTAGGGGCTAATCCTCCGAATTTGCCCACGCTTCTGTTGTAGTCTGTCTACTAGAAATAGTGTGAAGCAAAAAGTATCAGCATCATTGGAGCAATATTATCCTTAGAGCCTCAGTTTGCTACAGCTTCCAGTAGTTAAAGTGTTGCTGAATGGCATAGAAAGGTTAAACTCAGCTAACTACAATTATTGTATGGTAGAAATGTAAAATGTCTTCACAACTAGCTAGGTTTTTAAAGAGAATTTTTTTTCTGGAGTACAAGTAAGAGGAGACAAAGAACTGAAAAGAAAAGAATTAATCAGTCCTCTTGGGTTCTTTGATTGTTTTTCTGGGTTTAGGGGGCTACTTGTTCCTTGTTTCTTCTTCCCTTTTGATCAGGCACACCTATTACAAATTTAGAAGAAAACAATTCAAGAGTTCAGAATTTAAATCAAAGTTGGTTGGTTTGGGGTTTTTTTGAGAGAAGCAAGTTAACTCCTCTAAATTGCCTTCTTTTTACAGAGGTAATTTTTGTTATTTTCAGCAGAAGGTGACATGCTTGACAGCACCATTTGTAGTCAGGAAGTTACATGTTAAGGTTAGTGAGAAACAAATCTGCAGTCAGAGTCTGTAGGTTTGCAATTTGGACATGCTCTCACCATGCTGGAATAAAACCTCAAATCAGCACAGATTTCTTTTTTTTTCCATAAAGATTACCAGGTAGTATGAAAGGCTGAGATGCTTTACATTTTCCTTTCTCAGACATATCTACTTGGTTCAGATTTTTCTGGTGAGTAGTGTTCATTGTCTGTGTGGGAATATTGATGGATGTGACCTACCAAAGACCAGGCAAGGGAGATGCTGTTGCACTGTGGATAAATCCTCCAGAAGAGTCTACATTTTAAATTCCAATTTAAAAGCAGTGAATTAGTCTTTTCAAGCATTTGGTTTCCTGCCTCAACACTCCTGCCAGTGTTACCCTGTAACACTCCATAACATCCCTCTGCACAGCACAGGAGGTTGTTGAGTATCCAGAAAGGGTCTGTGGGAGCTGTTGAACAGCAGGGTCACCAGGATCTGGGTTTGATGATGTGAAAATCTGCTGTATTTTAGATTAATTTTCCAGAAACAGAACAGCTGGGTTCTCTAATGGGAGGCAAAATTTTTGTATGAAAAGAAAACAAACACAAACCAGTATGAAAATCCCTCCTGTTGCCATAGCTCAGCATTTGCTTCAGTCAGCACAAATGTAGTTTACTACAGTTTCACTGCCCTGGAAAAGCTGGGGGAGGACAATTGGAAATGGGTCTGAGCAGGCACAACAATTCATTCTGTATTTATATAAAATATCCCCTGCACACCTGTGCATATTTGTGCAACGAAAAAATCCTGCCTATCACAGTGTATGAACTTCCAGCTGGTGGTGAAAGTAAAGGCAACAGCAGGACTTGTCTTCAGCCTGATGTTTTTCAGGCAGGAATTGATTTTGGACTGGGATATCACAGAATTATGTTGGAAACAAAGATTTGTGCGTGTGCACTTAAAGGATGCAAAAGGTGGGGTTTGCTGTAGTTAATTCTTTGCTGTAAATACATGTTTGCTTGGTTCCCCCTGCTGTAATGCCCACATGGCAGTACATACTGCATTTGATTTTGCCTCTAAACCTTTAAAGATGGGAGGGGTTTGGTATTTGTTATTATAAGATTTTCTGGTCTAGTGCTTTGCTCAATGCTAAGTTTGCCTTTACCACAGCAGGGAGAGTTTATTATAAGCTGTTTTTTCATGCTGTAGCACTGTTTCTAGTCTGCTGAACTGAATTGTACATTCTGGCAAAAATGCAACAGCAGCACCGATGCCGCTCGCGTTTCAGCCAGGGACAGAACATCCAAATTGGCTCCAGAGTCAGCGGTCTCTGATCTTATTTCCACTGAAACCTCTAGAGAAGACTCATTAATCTTGAAGAATAACAAATCAAGACCTACAGCTTCAGTCTATATTCCTGTGAAAGGAGACTATCATGAGAACTGTAAGTGCACAGACTCTGCAAGCCTTGCTCACTGAGCTCCACACACACTCCCGTCACACAGCCGCGTTCCCCCGTGCAGTGAGAAATTAGTGAATCCTTCTGCAGATAAACACTCAGGCAAATCCATGTGGGACTAGTGAAGAGTCGCAATTATTTACTACAACCTGGTTTAGATATCTACATTTCAGGCTAGGGGGCAGCTTTCTGTCCGAGTTCCATAACTATTTTCTTTCCTAATTGAAGAATAAAGGTGTGTAGTCCTGTTCTTGCACTCAAGCAAGGACATCAGAGAGGGGACCGTGCTGCTCTTTTCAGTCTGACAGTAGAGCTTGCAGCTTCCTTTGCTCAGAAGTCAGGTTTTTGCATGACTGCATTTGAGTATATTGATCTGCAATTGATGGGAAAAAAATATCAAAAGTTGAATACAAAAACCATTTTACAAGCTTTTAAACATATCTCTCATATCAAGACATTCTTTGTTTTAAAATTTTGTATTTTTGTATGTGACCTAGTTTTTTTCAAAAATCTTGTTCCTACGGGATTAGAAAACTTGAGAGAAGCATTTACATATTTATTAAAATTAACATAAAAGGCTTGCCTTTGAAAGGTAAAGTTGGTAAATACACACTGTTTAAAAATGCCAATAAAAACCTCATTTATTTCATATATGCAAGTTGATTTGCACATGTATAAATAGAGTTGCTTTTTGCATTTTTTGCTTAGTTTCTATGTTTCTTTTTGTAATTTATAGTTGCAGCAGTGTGTTTGCTTGTTCATATCAGATTATGTTTCTACAAATATTTAATGTTTATGTGCCTTTTTTACTTTCTTTGGGGTTTGGATATGTGTTTGGTATATGGACACTGTCTGAACAAGTATAATGGAACACTAATTTCAGGTAAATTGTGCTAATGACTCTACAACTTAGTGGTGTGAATTTTGAACGTTTTTAAGTAGTGGAGAAATCTATTCTAAAACTATATAAGGCTTAATAAGATAAAATATAGTATAACTTTTAATAATTCCTGCAAAACATTGCTTCTGCAAGCAGAATGCAATTTAGTGAGAATCTGTGATTTGGCATGAGAGCTCCTGCTGGGACAGGATGTCTGTTCAATGACCAGGGAGCAAAGGAAAGCCATTAACATTCCCCAGGGAGACAATGATAACAGAAAACCTCCAGGAACAGCCAGAGCTGATTTGATGGGCAGGAAAATTGAAGATGCACATTGAGGTTTGGGAGGTGTTGGTTTTTCAGATAAAGATGTCTCTGCATGGCCGTACACGGGGTGGTTCCTGGTGCTACCAGAGAATACTGGCCTTTTATCACAGCTGACCCTGCAGCTCTCAGTGTGCAGGGACTGGTCAGCTTGTTGCAGATGGATTTGCTTTTTTATGCTACTACTTTTCTGCAGTAGTATTTTGCAAAGCAGCTGCTGATCAGATTTCAGTAGGGATGGGCTTGCAGCCAGAGCCAGGACTCTGCACCTTCCCAGCTCCACTCTGCTCCCAGCTACTTTGTGTCAGCTTTTGCACCTTGCTGATTATCAAGAATTCAGACTCATTGAAAATTTCTCTTGATATCATCAGCTCCAAATCAGGCTGTCATGTTGTACCACTGTCCTTTAAAATCCTAGGCAGCATCCTTGATTTGTCCTTAATAAGAATGACATTCCCTCCGCTCTCAGAGTGCATGGCCCATCTGAATTGCAAAGTGATTTCTGAGTTTGCAGCACTGTTCATGTAAGCAAAACCCAAATTGCTTTCTCAGGTATGTCTTTTTGCTCAGAGTTCATTTCAGGACCAGATTTTGCTAGTAAAATAAATTAACTGGGATGAGTCGGGCTGGATATATTCTCATCCAAGCCTCATTAACTTGTGACTCCCCTGGCTTCAGTGATAGCACAACTCCTCCATTAATGTTTCTTAAAATTAAAGAATCAGCCCTCCCTTTTTAATAAGTGTAAAGCACTGTACCTTAAATGATAAAGACCAAACACTTCCAGGGCATATTATTCACATATCAGCAACATTTTTCTTGCTGTCACAACACAGCTCTGACTAAGTTGATGTTACTGATTAATTATTAAGGTATCGGTTGAAAACGTGGTTAAATTGCTGTTCAGTCAACAGCTGGGAGTCTGAAGGATAGAATTTTTTTTGTTTATTTTTAGAGAGACCAAGAGTTGCCAGTTTCTGATTTCCCAGTCTTTTTTCCAGGGGTGCTAATATTTGGCATGGCTTTTTCCTTGTGATGTTTGTCCTGCAGCTGCTGTGCCTTCAGCTTCTCACTTGTGATCTCTTTCCATCTCCTTTGGCCCCATTGTTATAGGGAATGCTGTAAACTCAAGGAGAACAATGCACTGATGGATGTGTTTTCATTGGAGCTGAAATGGCCAGGGACAAACAGGATTTTATTGAGAACTGTTTTAATAATATTGCTGTAAATGTAACATCAAAACCCACCATTTTATGGGCAGTGACTTAAATCTCATCCACACATTTTCAAGCAGTTCTGTAGGGTTGTTTTTTTTTTAAATTAGTTTGTAACTTCCAAATATACTTACATTAAATGGAATGTGTAAACAGCAACTCCATGTATCAAGTGTAAAATGTTTACTCTAGGAATGTGTGGAAAATAGCAGAGGCTGGAGCCCAGAGTGCCTCAGGTGTGAGGCATCATTTGTTGTTCCTTCTTCCAGGAAAAGCAACAAAGTGCAACCATTGCTGATGTGCCTTGCACGTTGGGACCTGTTCATTTTTAACAGTGTCATCCTTTGCATATTCATGTAATTAGAACACATAAAGTGTGTTTTAATTCAGGAGACCTCTCTCAAGAGCACTAAGCCACCTGTTTATTAAATGAGTAAATAAAACCAGGTCCTCAAAGTTTTGATAAAATGAGTAATAACTTCACCCTCAACATACAGAAACTGCTTAAAAAAATTAATTGTGCTCAAGTGATTGAAACCCTTCTCTCTGCTGGGCAGTTCAGTGCAGGTGCCATTTGCTTAAGTGAGCTGTGCATGGGACCAGAATTTGTCACCTCGTATAAGGGCTCACAGAACTGAAGCATTGAGGACCCTGCTGTCCCCATGGCCACCAAACACGTGGCTGCTTCTGGTGCAGGAAAACACATCTGTATTGTCACTGCAAATACAGCCCTGGGTCCTGCAGGAGCCACCAAATCCTTGGCTTTAAGGAGAGCATGTAAATAACGC
Organism: Hypocryptadius cinnamomeus; assembly: GCA_013400635.1. Classification (NCBI taxonomy): domain Eukaryota; kingdom Metazoa; phylum Chordata; class Aves; order Passeriformes; family Zosteropidae; genus Hypocryptadius; species Hypocryptadius cinnamomeus. Next base: position 40,283 of record VYZP01016161.1, on the reverse strand, counting down.
CTGGCATTTCCTGGAGCCATCCGGGCACGAGTGCATGAAACACGACCTGGCTCGGGCTCCAGCAGCTGCAAAGTAGTTTGAAGTATCAAATAGGCACACGATAAATCAAGTTAAATTGCTGTCTGAAGGCAGTTAATTTTAATGGTGTAATACCCAGAACTAATTTATGTTCATTATCAGGTCTGTTGCAGTACAGTGACAGTGAAAAATATTTTTAAGGAGTCGTGGGTTTAATTTGGTTTTTGCAAGGAATGCAGGAGAGGAAGAGGAAATGGCAGTTTTTACCAAAGCAAAGAAAGAGAGTATATTTTGTGAGAAATGTTACCCTGAAGATTCTAAGAGAGCCAAAAGAAAAATATCGGGGAATATTTACAAAGCTAAATTGGGCCTGGAGACTTTGATCCCCCTGAGCTTGCTGAGCTGACCACTGCAGGGAGATTCTCCAGAGTGCTATTTGAGGCAGCTCTTTGGGTTCTGGTCTGCATCATTCCCTGGAGGAGTCTCCCTCTTCATGGGTGAAGAGGGTCAGAGTCTGAGTAAGCCCTGTAGCAGTGTAAATTGGGAAAAAACCCTACTGAATTCACGGACAGTAAAATATTGCTTTTTGCAAACAATAATGTGGAGACAATGAGGGGTTTAAATGGACACAAGAACTTCAGGATCAGGCTGGTACTGTGGGGTGTTTGGTTTGAATTCTCCCCTAATAGGTTAATCCTTTGTTTTATTTCAATGGTTGTGTTCCACTATATTACGTTCAAGCAGTTGGATTCAAACAGAACAGAACACAGTGGTTCAGATACTGCCAAGTTCCTGGGGTTCAATAGGATGGGAGGGGTTTTTTTTTAATTTTTTTTTTAGAACAGTAAATGTCTGTACTTTAATGGCATAGAAAAATGCTTTGTTTTCACTGTTGTAGAAAAAAAACTAGGGAGAATTTATTTTTCAATAAACTTTTTTCTTGTGTGATTTGGATTTATGATTGCTTTGTGCTTAAATGGGAATGCCATGAGCTGCCTTTTATCCCAAACTGCATTTCTGGGGCTTTTTCCACCTCTGCAGCTGGGTGTTTCTGTTGCTGCCCCACCTCTGCACAGGTAAGTCCCACAGTGTAGCCAGCAGAACATCAGATGAGTAATGAACTGTTTGCTTTGTTTTGTTTTAAACCTGGGTTGGATAATGGGTTACATCAAGCCTTCTTTCAGGAGCCAGTTTTGTCACAGCAGTAGTTAGAAATTCCTGCTTTCCTGTAAATTTACACTCAATTACAGCACACACTGAATTTACAGCACACTGTAAATTTGGGAGAAAGGGAAAGTGAGACTGGAATTTTGCACAGTGGCTCTCAGGCCTGCAAGACCTACTGGCACAATACACTGTGGAGTTCAAAGATGGAGCTCACTGTGGTAAAATAGCAGCTTTAGAGAGCATTCTCCTGCAGGATCCAATTTAACATGCAAAGCACTCAGGAATGAAACATTTGCATGAGGAACAAGGGCCCAGGCATGAAGCTTTGGCCATGTGGGATTGGGGTGAGCATTCAGTGCCCTCAAGAGGTGCCACATGAAATCACCTTGGCAGCACTGCACAAATACAAATGTCAGAGGGAGACTTCTCCAGGGGAGCTGTCAGGGTATTTCAGTGGCACCCATTCTGCTGACAGGCCTTTTCTGCCCACTTCAGGTTTTGTTAGCCCAGCCAAGACTGAGGGAAGGGCTCTCTGTTGTCAGCTGCTGGGAATGTGGAGAGGTTTTGGTGGAGGCATCCAAGAGTAATATAGCAATTAATGCAGGAGCAGTACACAGTGGAAAAAAAAATAGTTAAAGAAAAAAAGAAAAACAGCTCTTTATCTGTTAAAAAATGTCCATTTGTAACACAGTTGCTAGGTATTAAAAAAAAAAAACCACAACTACACTGGAGAGAAGCAACGGCTCTTTTTTTTTTTTCAACATTATCTTTTTCTAAGTTTGCTGAGGTTTTGCTTTTTTGTTTTTAGTGCAGCCACACATAACTGAGTACTGTAGAATCAGAAGAGTACAGAAGTCAGTAAAAATCAGCTTGGGATGCCTTGTATTGCCCCTCTCCCATTTAATGACACACACCCTGGTAAGCAAGAGCATAAATGAAGATGTCAAACAGATGCCTGCAGGCTGGCAGAGGTTTGTGAGGTGGGTTTGGATATCCACTTGGCCAGTCTCTTCACTGGGCAGTTCTGTTCATTGTGGCTGCAGAGGGTGGTTTTTCCACTGTGCAATGCTGCTGCAAGAGCCTTTTATGGCTGTTTCAGTGAGGAAAAGTATGTGAATATCCTTCACCACTTGCCCCTTTTTATGGTCCTTGGCATACTTCCCCTTGGACTAAATTGGGTGAAAATGTTGTTGGTTCTGTGTTGCTATTCAACATACCACAATTTCCAAATGTTTCCTACCATCAAAATGAATTAGTTGAGGACACTGCTCATTCAGGCTCTTGTTCTGCTTATTTTTGGAAACGTTTTCCTTCCTGTTTCATTCCCTTAATTGTTGTTCAGCTTTGACATCTAAAAAGCTGTAGAGACATCTGTAAAATGGTGAGCAGCTAGAGTTAGATGTGGGCTGCGTTGCAGTCACATAATGGAAAAAAAATCTATGAAAATTGGAACTTGGAATAAAAAATACACCATGCAGCTGTATTGGAAAGCTCCTTTGGGGGAGCTTAAATACTGGATACTTCAACTCTCACATGCTTAGACTGGGTTTAGTCAAACTCCAGCTGGTGGAGAGTCCACAGATGGAAACGTTTTGCTGGGACTTTGTGCTGCTCTCAGAACACTTCCCCTCAGCATGCAAGAGCTGGAGCACCCACTTTGCTGCCTCACACTCCCCTGTATATGTGTTTATGCTTGTCAGGACTTGTTATTTTATTTGATTGATAGTGGAGATTGCGTTTAGCTGAAATTTAGGAAGTAAATCTTTGTAGCAAAAAAAAACCTGGGAACGGTTTGCAGAGAACAGACTCCAGCTGTTCGGTCTCACCGTGTGTCCTGCTTTGCTTGGGAGCCTTGGCTTGGGGGTCCTTGCTCCTGCAGGACCACAGGGAAACACTGCCTGGCTGAAGACATCTGCTTCGTGCACCTTTGTGAGGAGAGACACATCAAAGCAAACCAGTGCTGCACAAAAGTGGTGAAAGAGTAAAAACTCCAAAGAAAATGGACCGAGGTGAGAGCTCAGCAGGTAACAGCTGGTGCTTCCATTGTAAGCACAGGGGATCATGGAAGGGAAGCTGCCAAATCCCTACAGACCCCTTCTGGCTTTAATTTCCTCCTCACCTCCATAGGAGGGTGGAGTTGATGTGATCAGCCCACATTGTGCTGCAGGCTTGGGTTCTGCCCCATGGGTCTGCCCAGCAAGAGGAGGTTGGCATTGTCACTTGGCCTGTTTAAGAGGAGTTGCCTCCGCTCCTTGCTCCGTGGTGAGGTGAGGGATGACAATAACCCCTACAGCCTGTGTCAGCAAGAGGTGAGCTCAGAAGGGTGCTGGGTTTGGTGCCAGCAGTAGGAGCTGACAAAATGGGACATTTCCCAGTTACTTGCCAAACCAACTTGGAAGAAAATGTACTTTGAGCCTGAATGGTGGTGCTGGTGTCAGCCCCTGCAGGACCTGAACTCTGAGCTTCCCTTCTCCTGCAGCTCCTGGTGAGTGGGCTGGAGGCTTGGGGGCAGCTGTGCCCACCTCAGAGGGCAGCTGATCCCACTGAACAGGGAAAAAGCAGGAAGTGTTCAGTGCTACCCCCAATACTGATCCTGTGGCTGAAAGGAAAACAGCAGCTCCCAATCATGGGGGAACAGGAGAGGGAAACATCCCTGGCTGCTCTGTTACTTGCATTAATTATGCTCTCACATTGCATAACCTGGTCCCACATGCCAGGCCACAGGAATGTGTTTTTGTGTGCTGCTCCTGTGCAGTTCCTGGTCCTGGATGAACCCAGCCAGAGGCGCAGGGATGGCTCTGTCACATCTCCTCTCGGTGGCAGCACACCCAGCACAAGCAGAGAGCCGAGAAATCACTGCCAGCACAGCAGAACTGTGTGGAACCCCTGTGTGAAGCATCTACACAAGTCTGTGAATTCCAGGGATAAACTCTGTTCAAGGAGCTTCCTCAGCTCTTTATTTGACTGCCAAGGAAAAATGCGTTGTCATTTGGGAACAAACATTCCTGGTCTGCATATTATTAAGGCTTAATAGAGGGACTGGATGATCTTGGGCTAGATGACCTTTAAAGATCCCTCCCACCCCAAACTATTCTATTAATCCTTGTCCCGTGGCCTAGCATCTCCATGAGCTGGCCCACAAAAAAGAATGCCAGAAATGCCTTCACTTTTTCCCAGGCAGCTGGGATTGCAGAAATACAAGTGGTATTAGCAGTGGTGAGCACCTTTGTGGTACATTCCCAGCTGCAGGCATACCTACAGCTGAATTTGCCCACATCTGAGGAGCTTCTTGTCTGGGATCTTTGCTTCAGGCCCATTCCTGGAACATCATCAGGGAGATTCTTTTGAGGCTCTTTTTCCACCGTGGTTGGATGATGCTTACTTATGGTCTGCCTACTACAGCAAGAAGTAAAATGGAATAAATCAGCAGCAGGTGTTAGTCTGGTGATTTTTTTAAATGACAATCAAGATTCAAAAAATCTGGCTTTTAGCTAAAAGTGAACATTATCATTTCCCATGCCTACCTGGTGTGGGTCATGGCTAGGGATTTAAGATTGCAGCTCGTGTAATCCTGACAGAGTTTTTGAGCTCCCTTCTCTGCTGAACAATATGGCCAGATTCAAAGCATCTGCTCAGTGTCACAGTCACTTTCAGGGATTAATTTGCAATTCTGAGCTTGGCCAGACTTTAATAAGTGTCAGTTTGCAGGCTCATTCTGGCCAGTGCTGTTCCTTGTGTGAGCACTGAGGCTCCTTGCTCGCGTCCTGTGCACAACAAAGAGCCCCTGGCAGTGCTGAGGGCGGCTGTGATCACCAGGCAGGTTATTATGTTGGCCAGTGCCAAGTTTCAGGTGATTAGTCCGAGTGCTTTTGAGCTGTTGCAGCTTTTGAAAAGTCCACCTTCCCTCAGCCTAGCTAGAAGCAAACTTGCCATCTCATAGTTGGAAAAAATCAACTGGCAGTGACATTTAATAAAGAAAACTCACATAGAACCTGCTCCCTCTGAGGTGGCTGGCTCGAGCCGTGTCACAGTAGATGGATGAGCAGTCATTTTCTCTGCTATTGTCACGTACCACACAGAGTCTCCTTGATGCCAGCTGGCTTTATCACCATTTCTGAGAATCATTTTTTCCTGGACTTTATCAAGTATCACAAGTATTTCAGTTATTTTCTTGCATTTACTTGCTAATACCAGCAATGCTTTGAAGCACCTGTGGTAACTGAAAACTCTCTGCAATTGGTTTAAATTAATCTGATAAGAGTATGATTAACTTGTTTAACCACATATCCTTTTCAGGTGTCTGTACTTAGAAACATCCTCAGAGCATTCCAGAGTTCCAGAAGGAAGTGTGAAACTTCATTAACTGAGTGTCTAACCTTCCTTTGTGCATGAGCAGCACATCTGTGCTCCTGTTTACACCCAGCATTCTAACAGAACTATTTAATGCTTCAGCTGGGTGTTGGTTTGAGTGTCCTGCATACTTTCAGTGGTTTAGGACTTTGGTGTGGCAAAGGTTATACCAGGAGTTCAGCCACCACCATGTCCCTTCTCAGTTTTCTGCAGCAGTGGGCTACAAACAGGCTGCTGGACTGCATGGCACTTCTGTAGTTCTCAAATGTCAGTCTCAAAATTCTCAATGGGACTGAGTGGGAATAAAGCCCTCAGGGAAGTGGAAAAGGGTAAACAGTATCAAGAAAACTAACAAACTCATGAAATGTCTAATGTTGCTAGGTTCAGGCCCTGTCTCTGTGATTCTGAGGCTGAAGATGCCTGACAAACACTGTTAATCAGTGAAGAAATAGCAGCTCACAGCTCCCTTCATGGAACTGGTGTGAGAGAAGAAACATAATTGGAAAAGCAAAAGGGTCTTGGGGTGGCATTTGATATTTAAAAATCCACCTGTGCTGAGTACAGTGAGCAGTCCTACACTTTTCAGTCCTTCTGGAGTCCTTGCTGAATGCTCCTCTGAAGTAGCTCCTTTGTCACCTTACAGCTGAGTGACATCATCCTGTGACAGCAAGGCACAAGCAGCATCAGCACTGATAGCACCACTTTGCATACAAATACTTAAACAAACTTAATTGATCCAAAATATGTGAAAACAAATGACAGCAGCAGGGCAAATTTCATTTTGCCATAAGGAATCCTGTATCAAGGCATGTTCTCTTTCCAATATTGTCACTCTCATATGGGTACTGCCAGGTCAGGGAAGCCCCTGGGGGGTCTCTTCCAACACATATCAGTGGGAGTGGGCTTTTACTAGAGATCCTTAAGGACCTGGTCAAGTCACAGATGATGGGAGATGCAGTTTTAACATCACACCTGTGAAAAAAAACAAAACAGTGTCTCCACTGTCATCCCTCACTGATCAGTCTAATTGTACATCTACTCTCATATCTGTAGTCTATTGTTATGTACTAGAAATGGGCATTTCTAGCTACTCACCTACTTACCATGGCCTTATTTCAAACTCTACAGTGGTCTGTCCTATTTTGTATCCACCTGTGATAAATAGAAGCAACAATACTGATTCTCTGTTGTGAAAACCAACCTGGAATACATCAAATAAAGAGAAAATGGCTATAGCCAGAGAATCCAGTTTAATAGGCTGCTATACAGGAAGACTTTGTTCTATGATACATTCTGGAAATAGTTTTCAAATGTTACTTACAGATACTGTATAAAATAGATACCAGTTTTATTGATTATACATCAAGATTCTTCGATCATTTAACCTGCTATTAAGTAATATATAAGATGTGTGGTGGAAAGTGAGCAACACTTTACAGGACAATCTAAATCTAATAAATAGATCTGTATCTCACCACGAGATTGAGCCACTGCTGTGCCGTTGTCAGACTACAGAGCAACCACAACGTCACACACACTGGTACAGCTGCAGATGGTAAAATAGGAGATGAAAATCCCATTCCTTGAGCAGCTCCTCTTCCCTGCATGACTTTTTTTGGCTTTGGTCTGTACAGTAATACTGTGTGTGCTTGTTTGGTCCATGCAAAGCTATGAACAGTGTCTCATTAAGAAAAAATAGAATTTAAGTTGAAGAGGTATCGTTTCAGTTAATTTGGGGTTAAAATGCAGTATCTCTCTGATCACAGGAAGGGCAGTACCTGCTTGTTCTGGGTGTCTATTTCAACAAGAGGGTGGAAGTAGCTAATTAAGTGTTTTAAGCAACACAGCTCTTGGTGTCCAGACTCTATGTAAGATACTCTTAGTCGAAGAGGTTAACAAGGATTGTACTCCTGTTCAGCATGTGTTTGGGAAAATACAGGCCAGGGGAAAAAAAATTCCAAAACTCAAATGTGAAACTGGCACTTCTTTACCCACAGGCTTACCACACCATTGAGAACACTTTCACTCTGGAATATACAACATGGCAGCTGGGTTCAAGCTGCAAACTGCATGTTTTCTATTGTCACAGGAATCAATAGCATACTGGAAATAAATAAGAAATAAAAACAAACCAAAACGCTGCCGTTTGGCTGAATCGCAAGCAGTGTGCACAATATGCCAGATTTACAGAGAGATTTCCCATTCAAACAAACTTCAACAGAAACAGACCACGGGGAAACAAACTGCATATTGAGGAGAATACCACTGGCAGCACTTGCCGAGACGCAGGACGCTGTGGCTTTACAGTCCTTGCAGGGAGAGGGCAGCACCTTCACTCGAACATCTCGTAGTGGCGCGTTTGCCTCACCCGGGGCACCATGTCCATGAGCAGCCTGCAGGGAGAGCACAGAGGTGTGCTGGGCTGCAGCTGGCACAAAGAAAGGTCTGAAGCTTACAGGGTTATTAAGGAAATACCAAAAGTTAAACTATTCCATATGCTTGTAAAAGAAAGCCTTACGTAGGTTATTCTCAAACAATAGTCATTATAGTATTTACCTAGACTTTATCACCTTATATCTAACTGGACATACCTTGTGATAACTCTAAATAATGGCAACATAACACTTAAGTTTGTCACTTTCAGTTTAATGATTATCATAATCCTTCAAAGAAAAATACACCTTGGGCCATCACTGAGACCCTTGGAATGACAACTCACTTGTAACTTTACTCAAATACTTCAAGAATCAAATATTCTAAAAACATTACAAACACAAAAATGTGTCATTTTTCCTCATGTGCCAAGATGTGACCTGTGAAGATGTGACCTAAGACACGAGATGTTTCCTTTGATAATTTTGAATTAGTCTTGTAAATAGTACTTTCACAAGCAGTTGTATACCTCATTAAATACAATTCTTACAGCTATAGGGTGTGTTACACCACTAGTATCCACTACATAGGACTTTAAAATATATTTTTTTAACAGAAAAGGGGGAATGCCTACTGCTATGTATACCCTAAAACAGGTGACACTATTAAAAGGATTTTATATATTTAAAGAAATTAAGACAAAGGATTTTACTTATTTAAGAATACAGATAACAGGCCAGCTGTAGTCCACCACACAAAAGGATCATGCACAGGACAGCCCCAGAACTGAACATTTTAATATTAGTGGGAAAAAAAAGAGCTCAGGTGGCGTAACAGCCTTTACAGTTTTCCAGAACAGTTAGTTTTACAGTGGAAATTGTGATTATACCGACCTATTTAAGAGTGGTACTCCCCATTAAAATGTTAATTGAATTTTCCAAGTTGAAAAAAAAAAAACAAACCCACAAAGCTTCCAGCTGAGGGCTGACTGCAGCCTGGCCAAGGGCTGCTTCTCAATGGGCATAATTCCAACCAAGATACTCCATCTCCCACTTTCTCTTGTGGCAGCTAAGCCATAAAGAATAAAGTCCAAAATTTGGTTTAGATTCCATGCAGTCAAGGGAAATTGTGGCAGCAATGAAGGGCATGGCAGAGCTCCATTTCATTTTTTATTCTGTTTCTGGTGTGAATCAAGAAAGCATCTTAAAATTCAAGAGAAACAGCATCTGAAACATGAGCAGGAACCTTCAGTTCAGGAGTTGCCAAAGGTAGGGCTGGGACAGAAATCAATAGTAAGATCCCTCTTCAAAACTTGGGCACCTTTCCTTTAATCCAAAGGCAAAGCAGTGCTCAGAAATGTGCCACAAATGCAAAGAGGACTGTTTTTATCCATAATTTGTGGTTATTTTTCAGATATTTCATTTCAAGTATACAAAAATCTAAAATTATTCCAATTTCTTATTAAGTCCTAATTGCTTTCCAGCTGATGTGGGGAACACAGCCTTTTATAACCATTTCCACACATCTTGCTCCAGCATTGGCTGCTTGTCTAATAAATTCCAGGGACTGATTTCACTGGAATTACCTAAACTCTTAAAGGCCATGACCTCCCACCTCTCAGGGCCAGCCCAGCCCCTGCCTGCTCCCAGGAGATACTCACTTGATTCCATAGGCAGATATTGTAAGTCCAATTAACACTCCTATACTGCCATCCAGGAACCAGACAGAGGAATTGTGTTTAAACACTTCTGCACTAAGAAGGATGGAAAATCCCATTATTCCACCTACAAGAGAGTTGAAACCTAGAAGGGGGAAAAAATAATTAAAGGATGAACGCCAGGAACTCATGGAAAGGGAAATGGTTTTGCACAATTTCCCTGTCAAAGACCCTCTCTTGCAGTTTTTATTCCATATGTTTATTTACATGCTTGGCACTATTGCTTAGAGCTGTAGACATTGCTGATGACATACAGGATAATCCTAGTAATATTTTCTATTTATGCTTTAGATATACCACAGTAGCTTCTTATCTACTATTTACAATCCTAATGAACATCCTTTTAGATTCCTTTTTTTTAACCCATTCTCTTTTTCTCCAAGACTGTCCCTTCAAAATTCTCACAGAGCTTTTGGAAGAATTAATGCCCTTTTCCATTCAACTCCTGTTTGATTGATTATTGATTTGGGTTTTTATAAGTCATTCCTTGTGTTCTGGTTTTAACTCCAAATTCCTTTTTTCTGATTTTTCTTCCGCAATACCCCAAACATACCCCTGTTGTTCTACACAAAAAAAATCACTGAGAATGCATTCATTTGGTAGATCCATACACTATTTAAGCTAGATAACAAATGAAATATCAAACCTGAAATATTCTATATTGCTTGGTGAGTCAGCTCTAGCCAGCTGCTCTTTACAGGACTTTGCCAGGTTTTTGCAGATCCCCGTGACTGCCAACAATGACACACCTGACACTTGTTCCTGAGCCTGTCTTTTGATCCACACCTCTCACATCCAGTCTTTGTCTATTTACTCATTTATACTGCTAACACATGTTGAAATTATGTATATTGTATCTATAGACATAAAGAATATAAAATATAAATTAATAATTAGAATTTTAAACCAGTGTTACTTCCCCTGCTCCAGCTTAATTCAGAATCCATCAGCACGATGGATTCACGCAGAAGAATAAAACATTTTCATGCCATTCTTGGCTGATGGTTCCAAATAATTTAAAAGCTACTTGGAAAGGAAATTGTCTTCCCTTCCTGACTCTCATTCAGGCAAAGCTTTCTTTGCTGATGTGGCAGGAAATCATGTAATGGCTGCAGGTATTAATCCAGACCCTGTTCTGAGTGTAAGGCCAGCACAGGAAAAAACAGGTGGCTAAATCTGGGTAGGAAACAGGTACCTAAAACCTACAGGAAAGTTGGCTGACATCACTGACTGTCACAGAGTTGTCCTCTGGGATGCCACAAAAGTCAAGGCAGGAAATGGCTATTTTTATTACCCAAAAGGCCAAGAGCTTTTGCTGTAAACAAACTGTACAAATGACATTTTGCCTCATTAGGATTCATACATCCAGGATTTAAAGAGATATTGCTGTTAAGCCCTACTCTAAAAAAGTATTTTTTAAAAAAATTAATAGAGGTTGACATGCATAAAAGAGAATTTGCTGTTCTGAAAATAAACCTATTTTTTAGGAAGAAAAATTCATGCTCCTTCTACTCAAAACAGTTTGTTGGTCTGGAGCCAGGGATCACAGGAGGTAAATTAGCAGGAAACAGAAAACACTAAAAAAAGATATGCAAGGGACTGCTAAATCTGTCTCAGCTGCTGAATCACATTGTCTCTTCCTGATCATTAATAAATCAAGTACATATGTAAATGTATCTTGTGAAAGCAGATATTTAACCACACATGTTAAGATCAGCCTCCTACATTTTCTAAAGTAGTTCTAAAGGGGAGAAGAGAGATAAAAACCAGGCTGAGGTTATTGCATACTTTTTTCCCTATTTTTTTTAAGCAAAGAATGAGCAGCCTCCAGCTCAGAAGCAGTATCATTAGCATGAGGATGTAATTATGGGGAAAGAGATTTCTCTGTCATACAGGAGAACAATTGAGAGCTGGAGTTATTTAGGAATTTCCAGTTAATATTTTGGCTGAATAAACTGCTCTGTTTCAAAACTAAGCTACATTTTTTTGAAGGGAGGGTTCCTCATTTGCCTGCCTAGGCACAGCTCTGAAATGGTCAATGTGTCCCAGTTCCACCCTGGCAGTGAAGGAAGTCAGACTCACTGGGCTGCAGTTCCCAGCATCCTTTCCAGAATCCTTTTAGCAGGTTGGAGAGATTTTTGTTTTCAAATGTCTAGAGTGGCAGAGCCCATTGGAAAGAATAAGATCTCTGAGCTGGAGGTCTGTTGGGAGAGAATCCCAAATGCAGGGAGGCAATAGCTTAGTTGTAACCCCCTCACTGCTGTTCTGATGCCTTTTTTGCTTCTTTCAGATTTAAAATATAAATACTCATGAAGAATTTATATAAGTGGGATGATAGAGATACTCATAATACATGCTATCACACATCATCCAGAAAAAAAATTAAGTATGTTTAATTTGCTTAAAATAAAGCAAAATTTATGTATCTCTAGAGCAAGCTGAGAATTGAATTTCCTTAAAGTGAAATCTGTAGCAAAGAGTAAAATAATTTAGGTACCACAACCCATGAATCATGAACACCCTACAGTGTTTGTTTACTGAGTATTTCACACTGCCCTGGCAGATAAAACTGGGAGAGATTTGTAGGGGGCTGTGAAACTTCTGCCATCCCTGTGGCCTCACCTGTGTGAAGGGCAGATCCCTGGGATTTCTGAGGATTCAGGAGCCTGAGCCCTGCCAGTAAGAGGAATATCTGGACCTACTTTTAAAGCATGATTTCAAACCTGCAGTTAAAAGCAGCAGCAGTCAGGTGCTGATGTAGTGGTGGCAGTGAGGTGCTCCAAGGATGCAGTGGAGGAGATCCACCCCGTGCCAAACCCCAGAGGAGTGCAGGGCAGGGAGGGGTTTTGTCTCACACCTGCCCTGCCCCAGCAGCTCTGCTGAGTGGCAGGGGAAGCACAAATGACACCAAAGGGATGCACTGTGGGTGCTGGTGATCCCTGCTCAAGGCAGGCAGCGTTTCTGCAGCAGACTTTGCTTCATTTGAGCTTTCAGGATTTTACCAGGCACAGGCAGTGAGGATGGAGGTGATTTAACCAAAGCTCTCTAAATTGGTGTCATATCCCCCTGCTGCAGCCTAACCTCTGACTAACACACCTCTAATCCATTATCTGCTCTACCTCTAACTCTATTATTGCTTACTATCCACACATTCACTGTGTGGCTTCCACCAGGCATTCCATTTCAGCTGAGCTATCTGTGCTAGAGGTCAGTGGTACCACAGACTGTTCTAGGGTTTGGGTTTGGGTTTTTTCCCATTTCTCAGTGGCTTCCTTATTTCAATGCTCTTTCACAGCTCTCATCATGCAGGGGTCCCTGGAAAAGTCTATAAAAGCAGCAGGATCAGTCACACTCACCATCAGTTATCAGTGCTCTGCTTGTAAGGACCTTTCCCAGCATAAATTTGATTACTGCCAAGACTGTGCAAAGGATTCCACTTAGAACAGAGACACTATACAGAAAATCATCCTGAAAAAAAAAAAGAAAAAAAAGTCAGACAGTAGTATGTCCATGTCCTCTGGTCATGTCCCACCTATTAAATGAAAAATAGTACTAATTACTGTGCAATAATTTGTGCTACTGAGAAACACAACCTGAGATCAAGATTTCCTACCTCATGACTTCCACAACAGCTGGTGCTTATTTTGCTTGTATTGTCACCTGCAATTGCTTTTGCAGCCATAATTAATGACAGTTCCAATCAACAAATTGTGAGTTGACCCAGCCTCCTCAGAGTCAGGAGATTATATTTACCTGTGGGGCTGAGTGCAGACTGCCAGGTCATCCAATGCCTAATGCCAGCAGTAATGAAGTCCCCACAGGCAGGAGGAAGGCTTGAAAATAGAATCCCACTCACCAGACCAATATTGATTCTTGGTGTAAGAAATAACCATTTAATGTTGCTTCTGATCCTGGGCTTGCTTTGATGTTGCTTCATTTCCTTTTTCAGAAGTCTGGTTCAAGCTACGCCCATAAAACTTCTGATGCGGATGTGCAAAGTAAGGTTTAGCTCTTTCATAGAAAACACATTTTTTCATGGACTTCCATTTCACAGAAACATTCCCTTTGCTTAATTTGCATGTGGAACATGGGCTCCCCAGGCTCCCTCAGGAGAGAGCTGTGTGTCAGGGCAGGGCAAAGAAGAGTGAGTTATTATTGTTTAACACCATTCTCTAAAGGCCATCAGGGGCCCCCCAGCCCTTCCTGCTGACTGGTTTGTGTGTGGTTGGGCTGGGAGGACACTGCTGGGTGCTGACAAGCTGCAGTGAGGTGCCTAAAGGGGGTCCCAGTGCCTTCTCCCCCCTGAGGTACATCAGCCCACGGGCTGCAGAAAAACCCACAGCTCTCAGCTGCCACCTAACCACAGAGCTTCGAGTTAGATTAATTCATTACTCTTGATAGAAACTTTAATTCGAGCTGTTGCAACACCAGTACAAGTAAAGGAAATAGCAAGAATTCTTTTTTAATTTGTATCTGCAGGTCTAAGTGGGCCAGTGCCACTGGGACCCTGTTCCTGATGAAAACATTCTGGCAAAAGTCCCCGTTGGTACCAAACATTGTCATGATGATTCATCAGCAGCTCCAACCGCTTTCATTATTTTAGCAGCAATTTGAAACCCAAAGAAATCAAAAAATTATTTTAAAAGCTGCTTAGGAAGATACTGGGAATTAGATTACTGGTATAATGTACTCATATCCCTAAATAAATCATTCAATATTTTTTATACAATTTTGTATGTCATATAATTTCTACTTCACTCACATCATGAGCTCATTCTCTCTAGACCTGGTACAATATTAACAATATTAAATGTACTGAGGAAAAGAGAGTAAAATAGAAGCAATGAGAACGCAGAACTCAAGTACTGGGTAAAGGTAGGATAAAAAGCATTCATAAAGTTATGTTAACAGAACAACTGAAAAATATCCAGGCAATTTCCAAGTGCTAGGGAAGGACTAAAGAAATAGTGGCAATATTTGGTTACTGTCAATCTAACAAGGAAGGTTGGGAGCTCTCAGAAGGTCTGAAATGACAACAAAGCTTCAAAAGTTTGGACAAGCTTTGCAAAACACACTCAAAATTTGAGATCCTTGTCAAAACTATGCCTCTAATTTTTAGGCATCTTTCTCAAAAATGCGCATTTTCAGTGCCCAAAGACTTTATTTTGATTGCCTAACAGTTCTGATTGCTTAATCTAATCTAGTCTTTTACCTAATATTTAATATACAGCATAAAGCTTCAGAATAATCTGAAGCAGAATGCTGTGCTCCACCAACACTTCTCTCATGTCTCACTTGGCACAAAGACTATAGGAGTTCCCTTATTTCCCCATCACCCCACAGACCCTCCAAAGGGTCTCTGATTCCTCCCAGACATCCCTACCTCTTATCTTTGCCTTCCCTCTCAGGGAAGCACAGGCTTTGTCCCCAGCACAGGGCTGGACACCGCAGGCCAGCAGAGGTGACAGAATAAATCACTTTTCTATGCACAGTTGTGTCACTGCCAGCCTTGGGATGATGAAATGCAGTTTTCCTACACCTGTGAAATCCTTGGGAATGCACTGGAAAACCATTAGAAATTGACATTGCTTGGAAAAAATCTATGGATCACAATACAAGATATTTTGAAAATTGTTCCAGAGATGTTCAAAATTCCAGTTATTGATTAAGAATCCTGAAAATGCAATGCCTTATTCCCTGTGCTATCACAGGAGGTTTCATCCTCCTCATGGCACTTTATTTAGAGCTTTTTCTTGGGTTTTTTTTCTTGTCATGGCATGCCACCCATTTTTGGGGTGAATTCAGTGTTTTTCCTGCACAAGTCACTAAAACCACAGTATGTGGAAATGCATCTTGCTATTTGTTCTGCTATACAGTCATGGCCAAAATGAGCCTAGCTACTCTACTGGAATCCAAGAATGACCTAAATGTAATACAGATTTCTGAATGGAGTCATGAATTGCTGAACAGGCTTTTTTATAGAGGATACATATTCAGGATCTAGAAATTGTTTCTAAGTTCGACCTTCTTTTTTTTTTTTTTTCCCACTGAATGACACATGACAAGCTCATTTTGTTGCCAATACTAATCACTAATACTAACCACTGATAAAAGAAAAGACCAAACAAATCGAAGCTGCTTTGTTATCACTGTGGACGCAAGAAAGGGAAGAAATTAAAAAACCCTGCTCTGAAAGCAGACGCTTTTGGCTGTGCCAAACAGCTTTTTGGAAGGCCGTATTCCCGGTTTTATCTCTGAACAATTCCCAAAATCTCTAAAGAACACCCTAAATCTATAAAAGAACACCCAAAAATCTCTAAAGAACACCCAAAATCTATAAAAGAACACTCTAAATCTATAAAAGAACACCCAAAAATCTATAAAAGAACACCCAAAATCTATAAAAGAACACCCAAAATCTCTAAAGAACACCCAAAATCTATAAAAGAGCACCCAAAATCTATAAAAGAACACCCCAAAATCTCTAAAGAACACCCAAAATCTATAAAAGAACACCCAAAATCTATAAAAGAACACCCCAAAATCTCTAAAGAACACCCAAAATCTATAAAAGAACACCCAAAAATCTCTAAAGAACACCCAAAAATCTCTAAACACCCCCCAAACCCAGCAGCTCCCGCCGTGCGCAGCTCCCCGCAGGAGCCACCGGGAGGCGGCAGATCCCGCACGAACCGAGCGCGGCTGTCAGCACCAAACCCAAGAGGAAAAAGGCTTTAAAACTCTCATTTTTCAGCACTTCTCTGTGCTTTCTGGGTGTGCAGGCGCCCCAGAGCTGGGGGAGAAGGAGGGTGAGGCTATTTGCTGCCGCCAAGGAGGTTTTGCGGGTTCACCAGAGCAGCCCAAAGCGGCGATGCCCAGCAGCACGGGCAGCCGGGCTGCTCCCTGAGCAGGTGACGGTGAAAGAGAAGAAAAACAGCTCAGGGCATCGCCTTGGCACTGTTTTGGTGCCATGCAGCTGGAACTGGTTTAGGACGGCAGGATTCGGTGAATTAGCCGAGGGAAAGCTGCTGTGGGCCAAGTCCTGGGCCGAGCAGAGGNAGTTATTGATTAAGAATCCTGAAAATGCAATGCCTTATTCCCTGTGCTATCACAGGAGGTTTCATCCTCCTCATGGCACTTTATTTAGAGCTTTTTCTTGGGTTTTTTTTCTTGTCATGGCATGCCACCCATTTTTGGGGTGAATTCAGTGTTTTTCCTGCACAAGTCACTAAAACCACAGTATGTGGAAATGCATCTTGCTATTTGTTCTGCTATACAGTCATGGCCAAAATGAGCCTAGCTACTCTACTGGAATCCAAGAATGACCTAAATGTAATACAGATTTCTGAATGGAGTCATGAATTGCTGAACAGGCTTTTTTATAGAGGATACATATTCAGGATCTAGAAATTGTTTCTAAGTTCGACCTTCTTTTTTTTTTTTTTTCCCACTGAATGACACATGACAAGCTCATTTTGTTGCCAATACTAATCACTAATACTAACCACTGATAAAAGAAAAGACCAAACAAATCGAAGCTGCTTTGTTATCACTGTGGACGCAAGAAAGGGAAGAAATTAAAAAACCCTGCTCTGAAAGCAGACGCTTTTGGCTGTGCCAAACAGCTTTTTGGAAGGCCGTATTCCCGGTTTTATCTCTGAACAATTCCCAAAATCTCTAAAGAACACCCTAAATCTATAAAAGAACACCCAAAAATCTCTAAAGAACACCCAAAATCTATAAAAGAACACCCAAAAATCTATAAAGAACACCCAAAAATCTATAAAAGAACACTCTAAATCTATAAAAGAACACCCAAAAATCTATAAAAGAACACCCAAAATCTATAAAAGAACACCCAAAATCTCTAAAGAACACCCAAAATCTATAAAAGAGCACCCAAAATCTATAAAAGAACACCCCAAAATCTCTAAAGAACACCCAAAATCTATAAAAGAACACCCAAAATCTATAAAAGAACACCCCAAAATCTCTAAAGAACACCCAAAATCTATAAAAGAACACCCAAAAATCTCTAAAGAACACCCAAAAATCTCTAAACACCCCCCAAACCCAGCAGCTCCCGCCGTGCGCAGCTCCCCGCAGGAGCCACCGGGAGGCGGCAGATCCCGCACGAACCGAGCGCGGCTGTCAGCACCAAACCCAAGAGGAAAAAGGCTTTAAAACTCTCATTTTTCAGCACTTCTCTGTGCTTTCTGGGTGTGCAGGCGCCCCAGAGCTGGGGGAGAAGGAGGGTGAGGCTATTTGCTGCCGCCAAGGAGGTTTTGCGGGTTCACCAGAGCAGCCCAAAGCGGCGATGCCCAGCAGCACGGGCAGCCGGGCTGCTCCCTGAGCAGGTGACGGTGAAAGAGAAGAAAAACAGCTCAGGGCATCGCCTTGGCACTGTTTTGGTGCCATGCAGCTGGAACTGGTTTAGGACGGCAGGATTCGGTGAATTAGCCGAGGGAAAGCTGCTGTGGGCCAAGTCCTGGGCCGAGCAGAGGTGTGGGACACGCGAGTGACAAACGCGCTGTGGGCTCCAGAGGGTTAAACTCGTCACCCCGCGGCTGTGAAATGATTCCCATCAAACGAACTCATCCTTCGGAGAGATGAAGGCAAGAAAAGCCGTAATGGAGATCTAAATTAATAAAATAAGCCGGGCCATCTGGCACCATCTCCCTGCGGATCTTCCCGCAGCCCTGCCCTCTCGGTAGCCCTTGCCTTCCCATCTGACAGTCATTAGGGGCACGGAGCACATCCAGCCAGGCTCACACTACGTGTCCTTGCTGCTATTTTAATTAAAGCACCAGCAAATTGTGACAGATGATAAAAATTTAAATTCTGATCATTTCCATATGATAAAGGCTTCCCAGTGTGGTAAATAAAGCGCCTTCCTTTTCCATTTCTTTTCATCATACTCCCTCACTGCTACTACACTGTACACAAGCCCTTAATTAAAGGACACCTATATCTGATTAGCTGACTTCATGTATAGACCTGCTCTGTACATAAAGCAAGGTGCCCATCCTGGGCTGCCTTCTCGTTACACAGCACTTTAAAAGCTACAATGTCCCTACTTAAGATTTATTTTATGCTAGGTTTTATACTCTGGTTTTATGCTTTTTTTCCTAGGAATAAAATCTTTTTCCTCTTTTACCTAAGAAAGGAATAATAGAAGTCAGCAGGCAGCTTTCCTCCACTTTGTCCAAATGCATTGTCCCCAGCTGTGCAGTTGAGAAGAGGGGGTTGCAAAATTGTCACAACAGTTCTGTCCCTGCTTTCAAGGATTTCACCAAAAGCAGCAGTAATCCTATGGCTTCAGAAAAAAGTTTGTTGGTTTTTACATTGCGACTTGGATCTCTTCCTGAATCTATTGTTGAAATTAAAAAAATAAAAAAATATCTCCAGAGATTCTTTAGTGCTTGGCTTATTAGGTAGAAATATTTTAACCCAATTCCCAGCCTAGTAACTAAGTTGCAGCTGATTTGTGTTCCTAATCTTTCCCTAGAATGCATATTGCTAATTCTGACCCTAAAACTTTGCCCTGATTTCATGTTGTATTTCTTCCAGCTCCTCTCTGCCCACTCTCCTTCAGTTACAGTCCTTCCACTTCAGAGATGTAAAAATGTTCTCATTTCACCTGCACTGCACAGTGTGGAGTCAAAAGATATTCACTGGTATGGGAGGAAGCTCTGTCCTTCCTTGGTCACTCATCCTACTGCAATCCCAGAACAAGCTGCTTCTCCCACCCCGACAGCTGCAGGCTTCCTTCCACTCCTATGCCCTCTCTGAACCAGCCAAAAGTTCCTCCACACTCCTGCAGGAGCTGGGAATTACTGGTACTGCCTTTTTCCTGCCATTTTTTCCCTTTCCAGAGAAGCTGGTGTCTCACAGTGTTTTGCCTCTCCTCTGCTGAGCCTGGCTCCACTTGGCTGAGGAGGTAGGGATGTGTTTCTGGAATGCCACAGATGGTGTTGGCAGGAGCAAAGTCATGGCTGGCCCAAACTGAGCTGAGTTTGTTTTGTTAAATATTAATTTTGCCCATCTCTGCAACTCACCATCTGTCTCCTGGATCCCAGCAATGACCCTTCTTTGGGTCCAGGTGCTTGGTGACCATCCTCCCCAGCACCTGGCAGGTTCTGCTCCCACTCTGCTCCCCATCCCTACCTTCACACTTCCCACAGCCTCCTGCTCCTCCAGCAGCTGCCAAGTCATCTGGGCACACTGGGATCACTAAAAGCCCCTCTGCAGAGCATGCTACTCAGCCAAAAAGGACTCCCTCTTCTTCCCCTGAAGGATTATGTTACTATATAGAGAGCATCAGAGATGTTTCTAATACAAACATTTAAAAAAAGAAAAGAAGTCCAAACCTCTATCACACTTTCTCCCAAGTAATAAATAGTTTATGTAATCAGTCTAAAGGGAGCTCCTGGGAAGCCAGAGGGTCTCTCTCACTAGCAAGCTTCAAAAGGGATGAGTTCTAATTGCACTTCACTGTCAGAAAACAAACCAACAGCCCAGTCTCTGACTAAAGCAGGAGACAGTCTCTTCACATGGAGATACAAAGATCTATTATTAGTACCAAAAAAAAAAATCTTATGAATGTTTAAACTAGTCTTTGGTGTGACAAAGCAATCCCACAGCACAGAATGCTTTTTCAAGAAGCAGATAACAAAGACAGGGTGTGCTGGATGCCATGGCAAGGCATGGGGCCCGGGAGCTGAGGCAGCAGAGAACTCTCTTAGGTGACCTTAGGACTCCTGCAAAGGCTCTGCTTAACTATTAGATCAGTCATGCTTCCCATTCTCCCAGAATTCATCCACATTATTTAAACACCAAAGTTATGAAACACAAATTAAAATTGTTTGTCCACCCTCAGAAGAGCGAGACTGATTTTTCCTATGACCAGGGAGCTGAGACCAGCAATGCATTCCACATCAGCCACCAAGAGAGGAGCAGCCACCAGTTTTTCTTTCTTACAAAATCTGGAAAAATCTCTTTCTGGTAAAATCTGAAAATGAGGCTTTTCACCTAAGCAAAGAATGATGTGCAGCTGTTCATTTGTCCTAACCCTGGCTTACTCTTCAATTCAAGTATCCACAACATTCTCAACAACCTGCAAGAAGAGCATGTATTTTAGGCCAAACTCCAAGCCATACATAGAAATAACAATTATAAAGCAGGATTCTAATGTATAATTAATGTATATGATACTCTGATTTGAAATGGCAAGCAATAAATTATATATGAGGTTCATAAATACATAGGGAAACGTGTATAAGGACATATGTGCATATAATCATAAGTGCCATTTGTTATGTTGCTACTGGCCTGCAATTCAACTGCTGACATTGTTGAATATATGTTTATGATGTATTTATTTTAAACTATTAAATCAATAAATCAATTAGAACTCACAAAGCTACACTGTGCCACCCCTACCTTCCTTTTTCAGCTGTAATCAATAACATACAATAGAATAACATATGGCCTAATTTTTCAAGAGATTTCATTTATAAAAGCATTGGAGGCACCACATGAGATGGGTGCACATCCTTCATACACAAACTGATTACATCTTTCCTTTGTCCTGCAGGAAATGTCACAAATATTGCATGATGCTTGCTTACTCTTGCAAAAAAGTGTCCTTTGCCATACTAATGAGGACAAATGCCAAACTGCATTGACATTACATGTGTTATACTATTACCCAGGGAAATGCAAGCAGTAACTGAATAGTAAATGGATATTGATTTACAACCCCAGGTGAAATTAAAACAGCCTTTCTCAGTGTGGTTGGGTTGGGCTTTTTGAGCCTTCCTCAAGAAACAAGAAAAAATCTGCAAATTCTTTGTGGCAATGGACAAAATAAAGCACATCATTCATGTCTAAATTATATTTGTACTACCCAAGAATATCTAGTAACTGACATGATGAAGGCGAGGGGCAAATGATGAAGGATTTTTTATCACAGAGCTGGCAAGCAGCAAATGCTAACACAAAGCAATGCTCAAAACCTACATTCAAGGATTTTTAGATTCCTTTCTCAATATATTAATAAAATGTCAAAAATCACTAAAATTTACACAGAAATCCAAGCATGCCATCAACAGTATACAAAATCACTATTCCTTCTTATTTGCAGTGAAATGTGTGTGTATCAAATCCTCAGGGACAGCACTGGCTGTGGATATTGCTCTCTGAAACATCAATAAAGGAATGGTAATTCCTTCCCCTATTGGGAATTATCTTATTATGGCTAACACAGGTTGGAGAACAAATGCTGAAAGTAACAATAAGGGAAATATTCTGAATCTCATAGCTAGGGGAAAAGGAGCCTCAGTAAATTATTTCTGAGCCAACAAGAAATTATTCTATTTTAGGTTCAACACTCAACATTGTAGGGAAAAAAACCCCATTTTAAATTACATGATCTGAGAAATATTCATTTAAAATTAACCTGAAGGGTAAACAAAAATGAAGATTTTCTCTTCCAAATGTCAATTACTGATTAGCTTTTTAATTCAGGTGTATTGAACAAGAGCTAAAATTATCAGAAATTTTAATTCCAAACACTCCAGAAAGAAGAGCAGCTGGCCTACTTCATCTAACACTTTCAGCAAGTGCTAGAACAAAGGAAAAAAAAGAAAAAAAAAGGGGAGAGGGAAAAAAAGTTAAAGATCTGGTTGGTGAAAAATATTTCCTTAGGGATCAATGATATGAAACTGAAATAACTGCAGCATGTCATGTTGAAGCAGGTCCATACAGAATAAATATTCCCAGCTAAATAAAAAATTTCCAGCTATATAAAAAATAGGACAAAAACACAGAAAGAACTGGAATTGCAGCTGTAATGTGCCCACACATTAATGGCACATCTCTCTCTCCTGTATAAAATTTGGTCTTTTTGGGTTTTGTAATCTTTCCATACTTTTTTGGGGTTTGATAGTGGCACTGAAAGATCCTAGAAATCCTGGGGGCAGGGTGTGGGCTCTAAACAGCTCCTGAACAGGAATCTTACCCAAAAACTGAAGCATTCTAGAGATACAAGAGTAGGAGAGAAACAGCAAGATTTCCTTCCAAATGCGCTCCAAGGCAAGTGAAAAATGTCATCACATCTCTAAATTCTCAAAATGAGGAAGCTTTAATTAAAAATATTTTCAGGCAAGTGAGAATGGAGGTCACAGCTCGACAAAGCGACTGGCACATACGTGCTGGCAGAAATTGTCTCCACTCCCACACCCAAATTTGCCTCCAAAGGAAAAGGAAGCATCTCCACAAATCCAAGGTGAGGTTACATGGCCCCTCTGAAAGTGATAGGAAAACTCTATTCTCCTCATTTACTCCTCTCTCCAAGAATCAGAGACCCATCATACATTTTCTAATGCTCACAAAGGGTAATGTAAAAATCCTCAAAAGTGTGGGAGAAAGAAGGATCCATTCCACTTCTCACTGCACATATTCAATACTGGCATTTTCCAGCCCTCTTGGACAAACAGATCCCTTCAGTTGCAATATTTCTCCTACATCTACCTTGTCATCAACCCTGAAATTCATGACTTCAGTAAATAATTCATTCCAAGACGTACACCATTCTATGGATCATTGCTGAAGAACACTGCTCTACACCACAAATACCAAAAAACATTGGCACAAGGGATTGTGTCTTGAACACTGAGGATTATTATTGTTATATCTCAGTTGCTTGAAAATGAACTTTTCCACACAGTTAAGAGATGTATAATTAATAAAAATACAGAGTTATACAGTAAGTGTATAATTAATTGTCTGGCCAACTCTCCTGATACAGAATATCATTTTTCAAGGCAGGCTTCTTTTTAATTAAAATATAAATACAAAGCCCTGTGCAACGGGAAAACCTTAAGTTTATCTAATAATGACAATTTCTGGACTTGCTGCTAACTGCAGGAAATTAAATCTACAGTTAAAGTTCTCTAAAAATATCAATTCAGTGCTAAACAGTAATTTGCAAAAGTGAACATATTGCATAAATCCCTGCTGACCCTTATCCTTTGAATTCCGTGGGCTCTCCAGGCTTCTTCACTTAAAGATGGAGATAAAATTAAAAAGAAGGCATGAAGAAAGTCACTGAAGACCAAATTTGGGCCTTTTGGGCCAGTAGGGCCATGGTTGCTGTTGCACGTAGGAAAGTCTAAAGTCAACATTCCAGACAAACACTCCTCATTAAACTCATCCAAGTTATTTTAAATTAATTGATCTACCTAGTCATTCATATCCTGCCTTACAGTCCTTAGCTTATCAAGCTAGGGAACCAAAAGGAGAACTACACTGTTTCTGTGTTTCCCAAGGTTTTTAGGCATTCAAAAGAATTACAAAACCACTGCCTGTGCTGAAAGCCTGTGTTGTGACACAGCAAGAGGTAAAAGAAACATGAAGCAGAAAAGGAAGGCAGAAGCAATATTAAGAAATACAGAAAGTCAGGAGCTCTAATTGTCCTCCCTCCTGTGCCAGTGCAGATCAGGAGTACTGTCATTCACAGGGTTTCAACAAAATTACATTCAGCATGGAAGAGAAGAGAATTCAAATGGGTGACTGGAAAATGCCTGACTGAGCTGACCATGAGCTCCTGCCCTGGAAATTGAGCAGCATCTCTCTGCAGCCTGACAAGAATCTGTGGGCATTTAAGCCCCTTACAGAATGGGGAAGTCAAGGTGGAAATGCCATTAACGTGCAGTAAACCTGTCATTCTCTTCCTGGTCCTCTGAATCCTTCTGAGGATAGCCAGATCTACACCTGAAATCATCATGTGAAATGACAACAATACAGAAGGCTCCTGTTTCCAAGTGTCCACATAAGTAAAGGCTATCTGCTCAAAACATTTGAAAAATACTTCAAATTATTTCTTGATCACATGATTTTTATATTTTCTCTTATTGCTAGTATTTTCATGAAAGCAATTCTTTCAAGATTCACTTTAAGGACAACAGAATCTCTACATCAAATAATTCACAAAATCTTTCCAAGAAAATTTTTTGCTATGTGCATATTAAGAACTGACAGACACATAACCAGTGTATCTCATATGCAACAAGAAATACAATGAACTTCCTATAATTGATCCAGAATTATTCAAAAGTTACTGACTCTGCTTTTAGGATTTTAGTCATAGTTCTTTACCATTAGCAAGCAGATACTTAAGTACCCAGTCTGTTTAATTTCTAAAATTAAACTTAACCATATCATATTATTTTCTCCAAAACTTCAGCAATTTAAAATTAACTCAGAAAAATTATTACAAAGTTCCTGAATTTTACCAGAAATAAAGACATAAAAAGAGACTTTATAGCTCTGAGAACAATGCAGTCAGTCATGTTGTTTGCATTATTATTATCATTAGGTTAATCTTGAATCCCCCACGTACAGCAGTGCATTCCAAACCATCTCCATTCTCAGGGCTGACAGTACCAACTTTGTGTTCAGCATCTGAACACCAAGAGCAACATTTTCCAGTTGGTTTTTTGCCACATTATCTCCCTTTAGATTAAAGTCACACAGCTATAATTTCACAAGAGTCTTTAGAAATTACCCACATCTTCAATGACCTTTGCTGTAATAAAGAGCAAAAAGGATGTAAACTGTACCAAAAAATCATGGGACTCAGACTCACATGTGAAACTTCTGTTGAGGCACAGATACTCTTAATCTAGTGCTGAGTTCTTCACCCCAGTTTTATACCAGTTTGGGACACTGGTGGAGTTACACTATCTTTCCTTAGTCTTAATGTTCTGTTCTTGCTCACACCACGAGGAAAATTCCCTGGTCTCAGAATAGCAAGATAATATCAAATCCCAGTAACACAGATATCACCAGAAGAAAATATTTCAGGTCACTATTTTGATGCAGAACTGATTACTTCACTGCTATGCAAAAAACTACTAACAGAAAACATTGTTCCTGTTATATATATGATATATAGCCATACATTAAAACCAAATTACATGGTAAGATACTACAGAAATTAGTATCATTAGCAATTAGTTCATCAGTGGCCCAAGAAGTAGAAGACAGCACCCTGGATAAAGGAGCAGAGGCAGAAACTTCTGCCTCCTACTGATGAAATTTGAGCATATTTCCATCTGCTCAGACACTGATGATATGGCCTGGGCAGGTGCAGCTTTGTTGGGAGCACAATCAATCAACAAAGACCCAAACAACTAAGAAGAACAACTATTTCTGCTTAGAGCAGCTAAGGGAGCAACAAGCAACCTGAAAATCAGCATCACAGTCAGGCACAGCTAGGGCAACTGGAAAGGTTTCTATTCAACAACATCCTCTTCCCCCAATTATTTTTAATGTTGGCAACCCCTAGGCATTATACCTCAGTGGCCATGACTTGCAGCAGTGGTGCTGTCCTCTGACCCTTCCCATTTTTCATGTTATTCTGAGTTGGCACAGAGATATTTCACCTGTCACACAACCCTTGCTGAATCAGTTTCCCACAGGGAGATGTAGTGAAAGGCTTTGAAATTAAAATCCTTGCCATGTCATTTAAGAGACATTGAACAAAAGTACCATCTCTTGTCATCCCATGCTCCAACCTACATTCCAGGCAGAATTGCCAGGTATGAAAATCCTTTAGGTGTGTGTGCATGTGGCTTTTACCCTGCCACCAGTCATCCACAGCCCACGCCTTGCCAGATACATCCTTCAAACTGTTGGTAGTACTTGAGTGCCTAGATGAGTGAGAACAGTCACAGGAGGAAGATTATCCATCCATATTTATAGGTCTGATTCCATACCTTTTCCTACTGTAACTGCATTTAAAAGCATTAAAAATGAGGAAGTACAACATCATAAAAAACATAAAACGCAAATCATAAAAATGTTCACGATCCAAATATGAGACATTTATCACCATGTCAGAAATAGAGCTCTCTCTTGTAGGTTGAACTTGTAATGATGAAAGAGTAAGATATAGATGAAACAACTTTTAAATTTCTGTTCCTACTGATAGAATTATTAGAGCATTTGCCCACAATGAATTAGACTGAGACTTCCAAGTTAACCTGATATACACTACCAAAAATTCACCAAAAGGAGTGTTTTAATTATGGTTGTAACCTCCCTTTTCCCTTCTCCTACACTGAGTCAGGACTATATATCTCATTTTCTCACTAAACAGGAGTCAAGCTGTAGCCAGTTTGCACTGTTTGGCTACAGACAAGTTAAGCAGTTGTTCCTCAGCTGACCAGCACAGCAGGGTCTCCCCTCACCCTCACCTGCCTCCCCTTCAGCCTCACTGGCACATGCCCCATGCTCATTCCCCAACCCAGTTCTGTCAAAATATTTTGGTTGGGTTTAAGAACCAACTCCTGAAAGTGTTTAAGCTAACCCAGATCATTTTGACAGAACCAGGCTGGTGAACTCCATGTGCTGTAATGCTGGCAAAGCTGAGGAGGCAGTAAATTATGAAGACTGGAAAAGAGGGCAAGCAAAATGCAAAGAGAACATGAATCACCTGCAGTCAAACAATGCACCTGGCTGCAATTCAGTAACACGCTAACTATGGGCTGTGCTACTCATCATCACCCAGATTTCCATAAACTACTGAAAACAAGCTTCTGGAATTGCCCAGCTCCTTGCAAGTTTCCATGAGAACACAGGACCCAGTAGGTCATCTGCACTGCTAACAGTGGGTAACAGATGGAATTCCATTTTGGCTTTTTGATTTTCCAGCTCTGCCTCCATCTCCTGGTTGAAAGGAAGGAGTTTTGGTTTCTGTGTGTTGCTGTGTTGAGAATGGCACTTGGCAGGGTGAATCCTGGAGGTGAAAGGCTGAGCACACAACCAGACCAAACTTCACAAAGGCTGAAAACAAAGCTCTGAGTCAGGCTGTGCACACAACAACTGAACTGAAGCCTCATTTTGTTTGAGCACATTAGGAAGACTCTTGTGGGAGTGGAACCACTGCCAAATGGTTTTCCCAGTGAGCAGCTTGTTAAGATGAGTAGAAGTTAATAGCCAGTACTGAAAGGAAGCAAGCAGCACAGGCCAGAGCAGAGCTGAGAGAAAGGCCACTGGGGAGAGCTGCTCCACAGGCCAGGCAGTGGCTGCTTTCACAGCCAAAAAAAGCAGAGAGCAGGAGAAAAGCCTTTTGTGATGCTCCATGGTGAGTCAGTCTAAAAGCCAGCTCTTTCACCCAGAATGCTCCCCTCACCTGTTTCATCCCTGCTACATGTACATGGCTCTGGAGTTGGAGGCAAGAGCTGGAAGACATTAAAATATAATCAAAAAATATTTTTTTTCCACACTGAAAATAAAATACTGAAGCCATTGGAGTAGTAAACTGTGGAAACATTCTTCTCATAAAATTCTAGTACATTCATTAAGCCCAGAGAGGCTTCCTTTCTGTAAGTGAACTCCCACAGTCCTGTGTAGAAGCTTTAAGTGGTTACGCTGAGAGAGATTTGGGGTCAAACCTATAAAAAACCTATAATTAAACTCCAGAAGTAGACTAGACTCCANCAGTCAGTCAACTCCCCTCAAAAATGTAAGAGACAAGGCTGTGGTTCTGCCTCCTTGCATCATCTGGAAGAGCAGGGCCAGTATGTGAGCCAGGCAGGAAAGGCACCTGCTAAAGCTCCACAGAGTTCAGTGGGGCTGTTGAAAGGAGACACTGGCAATTCTCAGTCCCATTGGCAGGGCTGGGAATAAAGAGAACATTTAAAAGAACAGGAATCACCTTACCACTTCTGGAAGCACCCTCTTCGCAAGATCGTGGATGGCTTTGATCACAATACATATTGATGACAGCAGGAATATGACACCCAAGATAACACAAGCCCTGGGGGAAAAAATAGAGAAAAAATACAAAGAAATGTTAAGAACATATTTGAAGTTGCCAACTCTTCCAGGGTAACAGAGGGTGGCAGAATATTAATAATAAAAAAAAGGCCTTATGGAGCTAAAGATAGAGGCTTAAATTAAAGAACAGAATGAAACATCCAGTTCCTCTCCCATTCTTAAAACCTGGATTATGTATGAGAAGACAGGGCACAGTAGATGATGTTCCATTCTCTGATGCTTCAGAGAGAATGACCTGCCACTTCTGCTCCTGACAATTTATCACAGAGTCCTCTAGAGAAGGACTGTTTCTCTGTGTTTGTTTGTTTTGCTAGGATCTCCCATTAGAAATAATGAAGGGAACTTCATTCTCTTTCCCAAGCCAGCAGAGACATTTGGTAAATGTGGTCAGTAGCATAACAGAACCTGGAACAGCTGTTTCCTCCCCAGTCAGGCGTGATGTGACTCAGGAACTGGCCCACAAAAGCTGCCTGACTTGCCTAAGGCCACTTGCTGAGCCAGTGACTGCTTGACATAAGACAGGATATGCTGACATTTCATCTGACAACCACTCTGAAAGACAAGCTTTTCTATCCCCCCCAACAGGTTTAAACCAACACAGCCCCAAATCTGTGAGCTGGAAACTATGGATCACACTTCCTGTGGCAATACCTAGAATTGGATGCCTGCTGAATGCATCTTCCCTTTCCCTCAGCACATCTTTTATTCCCTGCACACTTCTGGGGAAGACAGGCAAACTTTCCCTAAGGGGAATGACCTGACCAGACCAAAATCTGCTGGATTTTGTTCCCACATAAATCAGAGAGTTTGGGGTTATCTCTGTGGACTTGCCAAACACCCAAGTCTAACAGCAAGTATTTTGCAAATTTGCCAGCAGATACACAACAGCTTCAGCAATCTTGATCTGTTTCTCTTATTCTCCAGCTCAGTTTTACTGTGGCAAAAGAATTCCCATCCACCTACTTACCCAGAAATAGCTACAGTAGATAGAAGAAAAGGAAGATGATAACAACAGTGACAAGGGTATTAATAGCAGACAGAAATGCAGTCTGAGGTTTGAATAAGCATTGAGTAGTCATATTTAGCAAGCCTAGCTTCTCCTTTGTATGCTGGCTTTTGGAATCCACAGCCATGCAAAATTCATGAGTATAGTACTTCAAGCAAAAAAATACATTATTTTGCCTTCTTGAGTGTATTGATTTATCTGCAAAACCACTAAAACACAACACTGTACTGTATGTTCTTTTAATCTCATTTGCTCGAAAGAAATAATTTCTAACTAGCCTGCAAATCATGCAAAATTCAACTACAAATGTAAAAAATAACAAACCTCCTAAAATTAATCTGAGAAACTGTAGTACATAATAAACAAGTTGCAATTGGTTATTGTAAGCATGCTCTTCTTTCACTATACTAGACCACAAAAATGTTAATACAAGCCAGCTCACTTCCATCTGCTAACAATCACTGCTGTGTAACTAAAGAGTGTTTCCAACTGCACACCGAGGGTGTTAGTGCCAAGGTGCTTGGCAAATGCAATTTCATTAATAACATTCAATTAAGTTAGATGAGCAAGCTGCCATTTCTAAACAGGTTTAAATCAACTCAGAAGTACCCATAAAAACTAGTGAAAGATGAGTGATGCAGAAGTGAGGGTGATAACACAGACAACACAGAGAAGAATTTAAAGCCCTGACAGCTTCGTCCTAACCCTCGACTAACATCTCCAGCACCTATTGAGGATCATGTCCTTGTTCTACAGCCATTTCTACCTGAGTTAGTGTCAGAGGTTCCCACTAAGTATCTACTAAATAATTATAGTTATAATTGATCTGTAAAGCAACAGAAGATTGCTACAAGTTTGACAGGCAACAGAAAAGCTCTAATGAAGAATGCATGAATCTGGAATCTTCTCCAGTCTCATGTAAGATATTGCTTCTAAAAAGAAGGAGGAAGAGAGAAAATTTAGTCAAAACATTTTAAAACATAGTGTAAAAGCTTTATTTGGCTTTCAGGAACAATAAGCTTTCTGGAATCTTTCAGAATGCAGCATAGTTTGAAGAATAGAAAACTAATTCACAAAGGACAAGTAAGGGCATCTCTCTGATATTCAGGCAGCAACCAACTTTTAACTCAACTACAGGTCAAACTTTCAAAGTTTGTTGGTTTGGTTTTTTTAAAGCAATGGCATTTGGAATGCAAAAGTAATGAAAACTACAAGAGAATTAAATATTACAGATTTAACAGTGAAACCACCAAGCCTTCTTTAGTTTGCTGTAGGTGTTGGTAGCTGATCATGATCTGTCCAAGATACTTCTTAATTTTGATGTGGTTTTGAGGCAGTATTTGTATGTGAAAATCCAGAAGACAATATGAAGTATAACTCATTGTATTAGAAATTACCTCATCAGTTCTGTCAAATTTTCAGTATTATT
>VYZP01016160.1:43594-58250 GCA_013400635.1 Hypocryptadius cinnamomeus | reverse complement strand
ACAAACAGAACAGAGAATTTTTTTCCCCAAAATGAAGAGATTACTTGTACAACAACCTTTAAGATAAAGGTTTTTTTAAGGATTGATCAAATCCAAGATTTCTCTAACATCTTGATTTTTATGCAAGCTAGCAGTGTTCCATGCTAATGAACATTTAGGCAGTATAATTCAAGGTGTCAGGTTTCAATTTGATTTGTTAACAGATGCACTGTAAGAAACACCTCATTCCCATTATCCATTAGCACTTTGGAGAACAAACTCAGAAAACAAGAGGACTAAAAGGCAAGCCAGTGTCTAAAGGGGGTGATGAACTGCAAGAAAAAGTCATTATATGGAAAAGTCCTTAGAGCCAAGTAAAGGCCTCTCCTTTACTGAATTAGCACCCTTAGGATAATAAACTACATCCTCTGTTTTGCATGCAAGCATTACAGAAAAATAAGGCTGGAAATACTCAGCTCTGATAAGTGCTAATGGTAAGGAAATACTGCCCATCTAACAAGTGGCTGTAACATCCTTTTCTCTTAAAGGAGGGAGAACTGCACTCCACAGCACAGCTCACCGTGTTCCACCATTCCCACTTGGTGTGGGGAACTGTTAGGTCCCTTCTACTCCAGAAAGGTGACTCTGACAGCCTCCTCTCCTCTCCCAGGGAAGGGCATCTCCACACCCTACACCACTGCCAGCAGGAGCTCCCCAAGGATGGGGGTTCCTACAGCCTCCTCTGTTTCCAAACAGTTTCACTGATGCTGCTGGCAGGGCAGTGCTCCCTCCCTGTCCTGGACTGTCCTATTTTCCCAGGGCAGCACACAGAGCTCTTCTAACCCCCCAAACCAAAGACAGCTGCCAGCTACAGTAGTGTTTGGCCAAGCCTGTGATACACTAAGAACCAACATTTATTCTTACCTAGGCAGTGATGCTTTGCTTTAGAGCAACAGACATCAACCAGCACCTCAGAAACTCATTAACTCTCCATCTGACTGCACCTCTGTCATGTTCTCTTCTAGATGCTCATCTTATTCTCCCTAGTCCATTACAAGTTGATTGTTCCTATGTTTCAACCCCACTATTTTTCTTCCAACTCAATGACTGCTTTGTTTCCAGCCATCTCCAAAGAGACTGTGACATCTCAAAGCTTACTACAACTCTTGTAAAGACAGACACAGAGGTTTGTCTTGGCCTAAGCTTCTCCATGGAGTTAATGAATCCAGGACAGGATTATGTAGTTCACACAAACTGATTTTTGCAAGGAATGGCTGGTGATTCAGCAATAATAGGCAGTTTTTCCTATTTAAATAACCCCTGAGGGAGTTACATGGCCAAGTTTCAAAATACACACTAAACCCTGCTAGCCTATAAAGCAGCACAGGATGTTTGCTTTGTGTAAGACTTCACAAGAATCAAATTTTAGATGAAACAAGAGGAAGAAAGAACAAGCTTTCAAAATATAAGTTATCTAAAATAAAACATTTGTCAGCACAGAGGAGATGTGTCAAGGGTGTGTGTGAGAATATCAAGGTAAAAGGAGAGAAAATCTCTCAGCAGAGGGGAAGGAGATGCAACCTGAAACAAAAGGGAACAAAGTGCTCATCTAGTGACAACAGGTCTCATTCTTGCTCTGCCAGGTTAAAAACAAACATCCTCAAACTGTTACCCATCATAGAGAGGATTCATGATGACCAAGAGAATCATTACAGCAAAGGACTAAACTAATTCTTTCCTGAAGAGATGGAGATCAAGACCTAATTCCCCATCATAATCACCAAAATCATGCAACACAGAACAAAACAAGGTTCATCTTGGTTTTCATTTTGTTTCTGTAGGTATTTGACCAGAACTTTATGAGATATCTAATAAAAAGCATGGGTAAATCTGTTGCTCAAGCAGTTGCTTCACAAAAGAGACAGAACAACAAAGGCATAATGATGTTAATTTGCTATCAAAACCCTTGTTCTGGTTAAGGAGGCAGCTCACTGAGCTGTCCTGACTTTCGTGCTCTTCCTCTCTCTCAATGAACACACTGTCACAAACACAGTGATGAGTTTCTATCAGGCACTACACCACAATAACTAGAGAAGAGCTGGCATTTTCCATCACTATCAAACTAAAAACAACTTTTAAGAGGTCCCCTGAGGAACACTGCTGCTTGACATGTTGGTAAAGACTTTACTGTAGCTTGGGTACTTTTCCTCTTAGGAGCTTTCATTAACATTCCAGTGATTTTGTTCCCATGCACTGCACCTTTCCCAGCTCCAGGAATTACATATCCATAAACAGAAAGCAGCTGTCACATGTAGCCATGGGCATCGTTGGAAACAGAACCAAGAAAAGCCACAAGACCAGGTATTTACAAGTGAAGAGAAAAATTAAATGAGTCAGAGTGCCAGGAGACATATACACATCAGATCCTCTCCAATCATGTTATTTCAGGAGTCTAACTGAAGTCAAGTTGGTCTTGATGCTTTAAGTGTACACTTAGATTTGGGAAATCCACCCTGTGAATTTTATTAACTCCTCCATAGCTGCCTCTGTCTGACCAATCTGATCTCTACGTTATAAGAGCAGACTTAAGTTAGCAAAGAAATTCAGCTTTCTTTCAAACAAAAAAGAGACCAGCCCGTTTTACTACAGAAAAATAGTTAAAACACTGTGCAATGCCAGCTGATAACACCTGACCCCATATATTTTAAAAAAGCATAATTGAAGACATTTTTCAGTACTCTACAAAATTACTGTGATAAATGAAGTACCTAATTCCTGTGACACAGGCTTTGCTTTAAGAATTGCTTGTAATACTGGATCCTCCCATGGTCCACCATCTCGAATGATTCGAGTCACTAGTTCCAGGTTCAGATTCCTGTATTTATTTAGAAGGTTCTGACATTCCTAAGTGTAGAAAGAAAAAACATTAGAAAAAATAAAAAGATAATGTCTAAACCAGTTAGATTATCCCAAAGATACAAACCAAGAAACCCCATGCATGGCTGAATATTTCCTCAGTCAGTAATTTGAGCTACAAAGTCTTTCATTGACCATACAGAAACCCTAAAGCAACAACTGATATTATCTACAAATAGCAATACAGAACTGCTGAAGGTCAAATTCATGGCTTCTACAGCCCTCAGAAAGAGCCTTCCATTTGTATAACAATGCAAAACCAACTTGGATTGGAGATATTACTGGCACACACTGAGACAAGCCTTCACCTCATGGCATCCTGCACAGACTTAGACATGTTGAGCTGGATTTGTGATCTCTGAGGGAAAAACTGAATTAAGCCATGAGTCACCAGCCCTCAAGCAACCATTTTTCTCCAGATCTCTGCATAACAGGAATTATGTTTGCCTGCAATATCATGGAATGCTTTAGCCAGCCATTATTTTCACATGTCAAGTTCCCTCTCATCCCCATGCATTATTTGCTGTAAAAGTGTCAACAACACCATTAATCAACAGAAAATGTTAGTAATGAGAGGGTTATCTAATATTGAAATAAAAAATACAGCAGAAGAATGGCTTCTATCCACATACAATTACCTGCTTTTCACTGCCAGTTTGATTACACAACTAATGCAGAAACAGTGCTGGCACATTAATTTGGAGAAGCAGTAATAGACAGGTATCAACATAAAAACAGCAAAGGAAGAGCTTTTTCTCGAACTGCGGTTTGAGAGCAGTATTAATAGAGATACAACCCAGCTTTTCATCCATTCTTTCTCTACGAAGTTTCCTCTCATGGTGGTACAACCCTAAAAATCCATTCAGGTATTAAATAAAAGCCCCAAAAAAAACCAAACCCCACACCTACATAGCAAAACAAGTTCTTAATCTAGGGTCATTCATCTTATGCAGTTGTACACAGCCACAGAAAACTCTGTCCCAATCTACCCAAGAAGAGAACAATTTAAACTATCCATGTTTATGCTGACTTGAAGACTTCATTGAGATGAAGCTTCAATTTCAAATTTACTGTTTAAAACAAGAGGGGAAACATGAGAATTTATGTCATTAACTAAGTGACATTAAGCTCTAAATAGACATAAACAAGCAAAGTTTCTTTCACTATAATGGCACATTTCCTCCAGGTCATATATTCACAAAAACTGTCTTTACATCTACTAAAATAATATTAAAAGTTTACATGAAAGTAGACAACACTACCTGGATTGAACCTAAAATATCTTTCAAAGGATCTTCATAGAACTCATCCTTTCCAAAGAACAGCAGCAATTCAAAAAAACTCCTAAAAAACAGAAGTAGTGACAAGTCAAACTAAAAACATTGATTCAAAAAATGAAACTACTCTGAGTCTCTTACTTTTAGCAGCACTCAAACCAAAATCAGGAATTCTGTGAATTCTAGACTTGTGCCATGTGGAGTCACTCAGAGGTTTCTGGTGGCCAACAATTCCTCTTTTCAGGCACTTACTACAAACACACTTTATTTAATTTCAGCCTTTCTTGCCATAACTGAAGTCTTTCTATTAAGATGTTGGTTTAAAGGTATTCATTATTTTATATTTTAAGAAAAAGCTTGTGAAGACTATTTAGAAAGGGACAGCTTTTGTGCAAATATGCAAATAAAACTATGTTCACCTTCTGTGTGGCATTCAAATTCATACAACTTCAATTTTACCACCACCACCAAGTTTTTAAGCAGATCAGGTCTCTATCCAGCAAAATGAATTCAGAAATGTCACCTCAAAAAGAGGTGGCAGAAATGGGTGAAGAAAGGACTAATACTTCCAACAACTGCTTAGAGTCAAACTGATTTGTGGCCTCCATGGCTTTTATCATCTTAAAATACTGGTCTAGCATTTTATTTCTTTTAAATCCCGTTACAGAATCAGAGAGGTTGGTAAAAAGCAGCTTTCCAGACCTCCTTTCAATTCAGGTTTTTGTTTATAAAAGCCTCCTTCCAGACAATGCAGTTGAGCGAATTCAATCAAAAACTTGGCAGTCATGGATCTGCAGTGCAACTGTTACTGTTCTGCCTGAAGATTCTGAGAAATTTCATTTCTACTTGGAAAAAGTACCAGGCAGGCACTGCACTAATGAGCTGCAATTGCTGATTGAGAAAGTCAAGAGCAGCACACAAGAACTGAGCAACTCTCAGAGGAACAGGCAGGACTTCAAAAATTATTGTGCAAATTAAAGACATTTTTTTCTCCTCAGTAACATTTTCATTAAATAGGTGCATTAAAATAAGTCTTAATACTCACAGACAAAATTAAGTTTTCTATAGGAATAATGGAAAAGTACCATAAAATTAGATTTTCAATAGATTATGCTGAAGTAATTTTTTTTCCTAATCAACAATGAACTATGCCAAAAACATGCTTAGAGAAATAGATACAAACTTATTATGTTCAGTGACAGAATTTCTCTCAAGGCTAAGTCTGTGAATCTCAATTCAAATATGCAATGAAAGAACAATCCCTACCCAAATAAGTACGTGGTTCTGAAAAAACATTAGCTCATTTCATGTTAAACAAAATTTTGCAGCATACTTGACTCTCAGGAAAGGTCAGCCATGAGTCACATCATGATCTGGCAAGCAACCAAACTGGAACTTAAATAATAAGACAAAACTAATTAGAGCAAGTGATGCATGCTTGCATTTAAATTTGTTTTCACTGATTTAAAAAGAGGAAGATCTTGCAAAAAAAAAAAATCTGGAAATCAATAGTGAACAAGTATAAACTACCATTTTCTGCTTTATCAATGGACTTGCTCACAGTCTAATAAAGGAAGCCATCAAAATATTTTTATTTCCTCATCACCAGGCTCCAGTTTAAATTACTACAGTCAGTTCCAACTTTGTTTATTTCAAAACTGTCTGCAGCACTGCATATCCACATTTATATCCATCTAGATTGATCACATCACTGCTTTGGCATCAGAAGATTACCTCAAAATGCCAGTGTGGCACCATTATAAAACCCCCTGATATTAATGCAGATGCTGCTTCATTTGATATGAATAGCAAGGTTATTAAGTATAGGAAATAAACCAGTTGCTCCTGTTAACAGTTTATTGTCTGGTTACCAAGGAAATCTTACTCAAGGATGACAATACAGTCAGGCAGAGTTTTGCTCTCCAAGAACTAAGACCTAATATACACTGAATTTTCAAAAGAGATTCGAGCAAGGTTGCCCAGGTAACTGCAGCTACTGAGCCCTGGGATCCCTTTATATCACATCACATGCAAAACTGTGCCAGCCAGGCAGAAGAATAAATAATCTGATATCCTAGAATGGAAGCAAATCTCATGGAATAAACCCAGCTTCAAAAATCAAAACAGACAAGGGTGACAGGAACTCAGTGACCAATTTACTTCTTGATTATCAGAATGTATCCATCCAAAAAAATAACTAAATTTCCACCTTTTTACCTGACAAGCTTTGCTATTTAAAAGTACATATAAACATGGTTTGAACTTTGTAGGTTTTTTCCCTAAAACTAGTGAAAAGACCCACCACAACAGATGTCACTATACTTTGATGTAACTTTGAAAATTGTGGTCTTATGATGCCATAAATAGTTCTCTGTCAAACAGTTTCACACACACAAAACAGGAAATGTCCACAGTGAAACTTCACCAACATTTAATGACAGCATTTTTTTTTCTTTATGTACTTATTACCCTGACACTTCCAGTCTTCATGTGGGAAAATGACCACTGCACCAAGGAAATTGAAATTACAGCAAAATTTATACACAACATCCTGCAATTCTGGAAGCTGAATGTGACTTTGGGTCAGTTAACTGCATGACAAGTAATTCCCATAAGCATTTTGATGACTCAAACATAAAAATCTGTACAATTTTAAAGTAATTGACTTCTTTCTTAAGAAATTTATATAAGAAGTACTTAGCTTATTACATCACTAGAAGTAAAAAACTGATATAAATGATTTTAAATTATCTATTGGCAAAAGTTGGTCTTCAAATACTCCAAAATAAGGTTATGATGGTCACTTATTTCTTAGATTATTCATTTTGCCAGACATCCC
Organism: Hypocryptadius cinnamomeus; assembly: GCA_013400635.1. Taxonomy (NCBI): domain Eukaryota; kingdom Metazoa; phylum Chordata; class Aves; order Passeriformes; family Zosteropidae; genus Hypocryptadius; species Hypocryptadius cinnamomeus. The sequence continues at coordinate 51,239 of VYZP01016160.1, read as the reverse complement.
TTATGACAAAACACTACCATAGCCAACTTGAATATTTAACAAGGATACAAAAAAAGATGAAAATAAATTCTAGTCAGCAATACTTGATTCTGTGTAGCTACACCACCTGTAAAACCCCTTCGGGGAGCTCTGAGGATCTGAAACCCTTTTGCTCTGCTATTGTAAAGGAAGGAATAACAAAAAAGAAGAAGTACTCACAAAGCAAGGCTACTCAGTACATACTGCACGTGCTCACATTCGGCTGGGAAGGACACACAGGCAGACGTGAAGCAGCACAGCGCCGTCTGCAGCACCTGCAGCTGAGGCAGAGGGACCTGCCACCTCCCAGCATAGTCTTCAACAACCTAGGCAAAACCATGGAAATACAGATTATTATCCAAGACATTGCCCTTGCTCAGAAAGAAGAAGCAGTTAACACTATACCTGCTTTAGCTTCCCGCCTTCTCCCTCAGGAGCAGAGTTTGTAACCTAAAAAATGTGACTGTTTTCTGGCTTGTGACCTAGATCATGAAAGGAATATCACAAAGGACCTTCAGCTATTCTTTTCAGAGGATAAGACAGGAAATACCTTCTTCTTATGCTGTGCCACAGTAGATATTGCACTCTGCATTTAAACACAAGCCTTTATTTTGCAAGGGGATGCAAATTAGAGAGTCTGTAACAACATCCAGACGTTCCAGTCTAAAAACTTTCCAAGAGGGGAAAGCGCAACCTGCACTCTTCCAGCCTTTATGTCAGCAGAGTCACAAACATTCCAGCCCGTCCCTTATCTGATCAAATGAGTAAATTTGGCTTTATTTAGACCTAGGATGGCTCTAAGGCAATAGCAGCTGAGATGGACCCATATTTGTATGTAGATTCTAAGTTTTCCAAACTTATTTTAGTAATTTGTTTGAAAAACTGTTAGCTTAATGCAGCAAATATCTAGGTCAACTGAAGAAGAATTAGCAGACTTGCAGATAAATACTCTTCCTCTTAAGAAGACTAAACATTTAAGATAGTCCTGCCTCATAGACCTATTAAGAGTTCCCTGAAATAGTTTTAGCCAAGTCCCTTTTATAGAAAACCACAAAAGCCTTAGAAAAACAAAGCAGACAGAAACAATAAACATCCTTTAGAAGTGTGAGCCTCCAAAAGGTCAAACAAAGGTGGAAATAAAGCATCACTTCCCACCAGGACGTTTCACAATGCTTGCACCTGATGGGCACAGTACAGATATGTTCATAAATTATTTCAAGCAATGAAACAATATTTTGTGTCCTACTGTACAGCCCTCCAGCACCCATCTGAACCCAATGTAAGCTCGATTACATTGGAATTCATGGGCAGGGAACAGCCTCTCCCCAAAAAAAGCCATCAGTCCCAGTCTGCAGCAGCTCCTCTGCCACACAAATACCAGAGCCAGCCGAGAAAGGAACACAGCAGCAACACCACCTTGGCCCCACAGTTGGTATGCAACTCAAATGTACCAAAACACATTCACAGCAACAGTCCCCCCATCCCAAACTGCTCAGGAAAAGCAGGAATAACAAACTTTTCCTGAATGTAGATAACCTGAAACCATGAATTCATCAGTCACAGGAAAAAAGAAATCTAACTGGTCAATTCTCAGAAGACTTGCAACAATCAGGAAAAGATGGTGGTGTGGGGAGTGTGTGGACAAAAAGCTAAACTAAGTATAAAATAATAAATTCCAAACCACATTTCACACACATTCTATAGAGAAGGAGGGGCAGAGAATAATGTATACTTCAATGTCTGTTTTTCAGACATTGAATAACTGAATAAACAGACTGGAATAACTTTTTCTGTGATAGAAACCAAACTCTTTTTTTGTACAGAATACTCAAGATGCCAAGCTTTGAAAGAGGACTGCAAACAGAACATAAATAAAAGTTTATCAGTACATTTTGAACAGGCACACCAATTTCAATACAATGAAGTCGACCAAATGAAAAAAGGACATAACATTGCCAAAGCACAGTGGCCTTGTGCAATACACAGGAGAGAAAACCAGAAGGGAAGCAACCTTTTTCATGTGACTTTCTGCAACAGGTGCTTTCAAAGTCTCTGTTAGGGTGCAATTTTTAATATCCTTAAAGCATCACCCCCCAGTCTGTCTGTACCTGCCATTGCTAATAATCATGAAGGGACTGGGCCTTTTTGTTTTCCCTCTCTCATTCAAAGCAAATAAAGGTACTGAAAGGAGGCTGAAGCACCTTTCTGACACCAAACCCCCCATTCAGCTCCATCTTTCTCCCACACCAACACACTGCTTCCTCTCCTTTAACAGGTTTTAGTAACTTGGAGGAAAATCCAAGACTTAGATATGTCCCATTAAAAAAATCAAAACCAGACCCATCAAAAATTTCTGAGCACACACCTAAGACAGCTAACCCAAAAATAACAAGGTAGTAAGTAAAAACCTGGACTACAGCAGTTAAACAACAGCTTTTCTTGGAATATTATGTTTTACCTGATTAATGATACACATATATTTTAAGTGATTAAATATGCACATATAAAGTTATGTTATCACTGATTAATTCTATACATATTTTAAGCGATTAAACATGCATATATAAAGTTATTTGGCTGTATTTCAAAGACTTAAGAGAAACAGCATTCCAAATAATTAGATCTGCAAATACACAGGACACAAACCCCAAATGTTTTATGCAGCGCTAGGCTGGAAGTTGCTACAGCTTTTCCTACTTCTCCACACAAGAAAAAAAAAAGGAACTACAAATCCCACCCATTTTTAAAGTTCATCATTACTAGGATTTCAAACAAAGTTACTCCCATAGCTTCTTGTGAGATTTAACAGTAAAGTCACCACAGGATTAAACCCACAACAATTCTGTGAGTTTTTCTCTTTATAGTTTTCAGACACAGAAAGTTTCTTGGCAAATATAATGGTTGTCATTCATTATAATAAACATATGTAAGGGTTGTCACATGAGAGGACAAGCCCAAAAAGGGTAAGCTTAGAAAAACCAAAGTTTCCTGAAAATTAAAATCCATAATTAAAAGCACCCACCACAGTTGCCTAATCAGCAGAAATACCAGAGCAGCTCAGATACCAAAGTTCAGCTCTAGAACTTGAGTAATACTGCATTTACTCTTCCTAGAAACATCACAAGAAATAATCACAGCTTTTAAACTGTCCGTTGAACCTGTTCAGTGGATGAAGAGTATTTTGTTTTGTTTCCAAATACAAACAAGCCAACCATGTCCTTACAAATAAGGATTTTACTATCCAAGTAGAGAGTAGGAAAACCTTATGATTTTAGGGTAATACGAAACATTACTAGACATGTAAAAGTTGAAAATGGCTTTATACTAAAACATGTAAGTAATGGCTTTACTGCAATTCACATGTGAATATTATATAAGGAGTAACCAAACATAATCACACTTCTGGCAAAAGAAAACACATCACCCAGCAACAGCATGACGCATCCATGAGACAAGATTCTACCCTTAAAGCTACATGCTTGCCCCCTACTCTTAATCACCAAAATCTCATCCACCTCCTCAGCCTGCTTCAGGCAAGAACAATTCCCAAGATTGGCTACCATATGCCCATCACATTTAGCCAGCCAAAAAGTCATGTATGTTTATAGTCTGCCACTTGCACAACAGTGAAAACTATACATTAATGCTAGAAAAGCAGTTTGGGATGATTGGAGCACTGATTTATGGCTGAGAGATAAATATATATACTGAAAAGTAGAAATATTCCTGCTCATCTTTTGATTAGCACCTCACCCCCCAAACTAAAGTCAACTAATGAAAAGAATTGTTTTGCTCACATATGAAAGGGAGAACTGCCAATCTTGTGAACACACAAATGCTCACATCCACATCACTGGTAACCAGTAAAACTCAATTTATTAGGTGCATCAGAGAAGAAGCACAATTACTTCTTTTCCTCATCTAAACAAAAGGACAGAACTTTTGGATTTTTGCATTCGGTCCTGCACCAATTGTGCCTTCTCTAACTTGAACAAGCCAATGTAGCAAAGCCACGAGACAGAAGGATCACTCAATGGACATCCTCCCTTTAGGTATAAAAACCTGTAACTCCTTTCTAAGTTATAATCCTGATACATTTTTCCAAGGAAAAATAACGAGCTTATTTCCATGCTAAAGCTATACTTAATGGAAAGGCATTAAAACCTGGAGAAGTAGCAATACCAAAAAGTTTGAAAGTGTCAAAGAGGAAAGTTTCAGAGAAGTAAAAAGATGTTACAACGATCAAGAAAAGCCTACAATGTATTGCACAAATGCTCAAATGTTTCTTTTGGAAAAGAGTAACTCCTTAATCCTACTTTTAACACAGGGAGATCGTTTCCTAGGATAATACTGAGAGGACAGCAGGCACAAAAGCTGATGAGAACCACCCTGAGCATGTGAATAAGAAAAGATTTTATGATGGTAATGACAAGAGCACTGAAGACTGGAAGCCTGGAGGAGTCAATCTTCAGATAAAGAGATTGCAAATCAACTGCTATTGTGAATTCTCCTGAACTGACTGAGGAGCCAAGTGCACTTCACCCTCCAGAGCCCGGTTTTGCATGACAGACCCTTATCAGTTTTCCCATCAAGTGACAGAGGAAGGAGTGACACCACCTAACTCAGGCCAAGGACACACAGGTAAATCCTCACAACTGGAAGCTCACCTTGGCATCCAACTTGGCAGTAAACACCACGTGCTTTTGCCACATCTATTTCCTAAGGATTTCCTTTTAAACATGAATTCACCTGAAACTCAAGCAGCAGGATACCAAACTACCAATAAGTAAACTGAACACACTGGTTTCCATCAGTCCCAATGTAAAAAAAACCACCATGACAGATTTTAAATTTAAATCGTTTCAAGCAGTTATAGTACCCTTTGAAAATCAGTTACTGGAATGCATGCTAGGCCCTTTGCAAGCTGTCTTGTAACAAGCAGTATCAACACTCAAAAACATGAAAAAGTAAAATATTACTTACAACAGTGCTCTTAAAATTTGAGCCATTAACAAGGAAAAAGCATTTTTGTTCAGGCACAAAAATCCCAAAACATCAACACCACAAATCATTACATGAGCAAATAGGTGGTGAAAAATTACAGATTGTGCCTTTTCAGAGAAATACACTTCAAGAATGTTGAAGAAACCATTTTTCACCACTAGTATTCATGTGAGCCAGACTTGTGTAGCTGAGCCTCAGAATGGTGTATGTAGCTCAAATATGGATTCCAAAGGTCCAAAATTTGATAAAATAAAAGTCTGGCATAACCTAAAGGTTTTGGGTGGAGGGGGGTGGGGTGGTGGTTCTTAGCAGTTGCTTCGGTTTTGTTTTGTTTTTAATATAAAAACAACTTAACCACTATTGATCTGAAGTCCAGAGTAAGAGACAAAAGCAAATACTTTCAAATTTAGGCAAAAAATGTGTGAAACGACATTAACCCTAAAGTCAGAAGAACAAACATCTAAAGTTGTATATTTTTTTACTTCCATCACCACAAAGCAAAATAAACAACAGAAGAGTCACACACCCCCCTCCCTGCCTTTTTTTGCCTGCGAAAATAAACCCAGGAAACACTATCTTCTCTGGTGTCTTACTATATTTTACTACTTAACTTTTTTATAAGACCAAGAATTGTTTTTCCACCAATTAATGTAAGCAAAGGAGGTAATCTTTCTTTCAGGAGTGAGATCATGCTGGAAGGCTGTAAGCTGATGCCACAGGAAGAACAGATCAAGGAGTGTTTACCTCTCACAGCATCACCTTGTCACTTGAGATGAACTCACCTGGTGCTTATTCCAGTCAGTACCAACAACATAAAATAACATCTACTACAGTTATGCAGCCCTGAGGACAACTACAGAAATGCTGCAAGCAACTTGTAATATTTTGATAGTAAAGTTATGAGAAAATATCTCGAAAAAGAAATTAATTTTTCTAGTTAATAAAACTGTACCCACTTCCAGTGCAATGAAGGACGCTACATCCATTTTCCAGCTCAAAATTAAAGTTTGTTTTTAAGCCAAATAAAATTGGAAATTCATCCTTCCAATTACAAAAGCATTCCCCTTAACCCTCATACCACAATCTGTGCTGTTTTCACTGCCCTTCACCATTTGTATTTCAGTCTCACAGGAACCTCCCAATGGCTCCAGTTCCTGAGAAACCTCCTGAAAGAATTTCAAATTCTGCATACAAACACAAGCTGAAACTCTTCCAAACATTTAGGCTGAGAGAGTTTCTTCTAGGTACCACCTTTCAAACGTCTTTAACTTACAAAGTAGTTACAGATGCCTTGTTCTTTTGCCTGCCAAAGCTGGGAACAGCAGATTTGCTTTTCCCAACATCCAAGTGGGACTGGAACTCCACAAATAAGAAGAAAAGCCACATCAGCAAATTGTAGAAAGTAACACAGAAACAGCTGGTGAGATGCATAAGCTGGGCACTTGACTCATCTTCCAACTGTCTTTTTTCCCTTTCAGCCATAGAACGCTTGATTTCTGCTTTGCCCATGACATCAATCTCAAATAACATTCCAAGAAAACGTTTTATTCCATTTTGTCTCAAAAGATTCAGGCTGTAACAACTCTCTATGACCACAAACACCTACAAGACACAGATCCCAAAACTACAAATGGGCTTCAAGATGCCACATTCCAGCTGCATTTTGCATCACTAAATTGTGATTACCCATAAATTTATGGAAAATGCTCTCACAATCCTGACACCTCATCTTTTTCAACTGGCACTTAATCAATCCAGAACTCAAGTTGAATTACAATACTCCAGGCCTCAAGAGAACTGAATCTGGCTGTTTACAGCAGGTTTTTTACCTTTCTAACATCACTTAAGGATAAAAGATGTGCACACCAATGCATTTCAAGCTCTAAGCCACTCTCTTAAAGATTAGTAGGATTTTCTGTGCACAGAAAACAGATCTGCAGACTAAAAAAAGCTTTATTTACACCTTGCTTCATTTACCCTGTAGTTCTTACTGAGAGATGCTCAGACTTCATCAGCTTAACTACAAGCAATCTAAACAATATTATTTTCAGGTGACAGCAAGCTCCAGCACCATGTCTGAAGAACAGCCAAGTGTTTTGATAGGCTGTTATTCTGAAAATAACAATGTTTCTTTTGGGGAATCCAAATTCACTGCACCATCACTAAGCAACTATTTCTACAACTGCTGTTCCACTTAGGACACAAAACCAGGAGCACAGGAGGCAAACTAGGACCTTCAGAAGGGTCAAATGAGTATGAAGACAAGCAAAATTGTGTTAGCAGTGCAAAGTGGAGTGAGGTGGGAAGGCTCAGTCCGCACAGCAGCCAAATACATCCTTCAGAAATCCTGGATAAAAAAAGTACAAATATATATTACATGTGTAATTACACAGTGTCAACCCCGTGAAGAAAAATGAGCTCATGTGGAGCACATACAACTTCATTTGTTGTCAATCCATGAATGTCACACAGCTACAGGCTTTTCACACCAGCACAACCCTCAGGATCTTGTGTTTGTGCAGTTAAATCAGCAGAAAACCCCATTACTAAAAAACATGTTTAAACAAAACACTGATTACCTTGAGCACATGACTGCTGTTCACACCAGGCCAAATTTACACAA
>VYZP01016160.1:371-32118 GCA_013400635.1 Hypocryptadius cinnamomeus | reverse complement strand
TAAAAATACTTTGGGAAAAAAAATCTTAACGACATGCCAAGAAAGGAACACTCGAAATCCAAATTACTTGTCCTTATGAAGATGCTGAGAACAAGCAGCAGAAACAATCATCCCTTAAAGTGCAGATTGTTGTGTGAATGGTGAATTTTTTCAACTTAATTGATTGATGTTGAATTTAAGTCATGCAGAAGCACTGAACAAGTTTAAAATTCTGTTTTGCAGCCCTCCTCTCTGCTATCTTGCTTCTTGTAAAATCGAAACCTCACGTGTAGGAACATCTTTCAAAAAACAAAGAAAAATTGCAGCTTTGTTCATTACTATGTGAGGGGAGCCAGGAGCCACAGAAGGGGAGATATTTTTTAAACTCTCAGGATTACCTTCTTTCCAATGCCCAGACAGTAAAGGTTTCTCCAGTCATGTTGATAAAAAGGATATTCCTGTAGATTCTTCAGGTAACGCTGGCTCAGAACAATTATCAAGTTTACAGTAAGATGTGTCCTCATAATTAAACCTGTCTGTAGCTATTAAACATTACAGGTGGAGAACAGAAACCAAAGCAGTGCTCAGTGCACCCTGGAGATAATGGGTCTTATTTTATTACCATAGCAGAGCCTCCTAATTTAACTGAAGAGGATGATAATGATAATAACTGAGAAATATTCAGTAACTGGCTAGGTAAGAACTCCAGCACCTGAGGACAAAGTACTTTTGAACCATGGCCAAAGGTTTTGGTAGCATTCAACCCTGAGCTTGAAATCTGGAAATCCTACAGGCTCTAGGTCCAGTCTGCAGTCAAATTATCCTTAATTTGACAGTGTATCTGCAATTATTTAGCTTAACCACATCTAATTATCATCCCACTTTCAACTCTACATGTTTTTGAGTAAGAGGCTCTGCTAATTTGGACTGATGTGAGGACTACACTGTGCCCAGTACCCTTCTGTGATAAAGCACTGCTAAATGACACAAATTACTACAAATATCAAAATAATGTTTATAGGAGCATTACACAAACAAAAGTCTTGCAAGTCAGTCTCTACAGAACCATGATGGATTTTTTTTTTTATGCACTTACATCTTACCCCTTCTAAACTTGTTTGGTTTTTATTTTGGTCAAAAGTAAGCTGGGAGTTGAAGCCAACTTTTTTAAGCTTTGTATCCACAGACAAAACAATGAAAGCCCCAAAAAAATCCTCTAGTGTACACCAGAAAAACTACATTTGTGTTTCTTTAAAATGGGGGGGTGAAAAGTGAAAAGGACTAAAATTCAATTTCTATTTGCAAAATTGCATTCCTCAAAAAATCCCAATGGCAATAGAAATACGTACAATTATTAAAATAAAATTTTCCATCATTCCTTGAAAAGCCATCTCAGAAGCTCAGGGAAGGTGTTTAATGAGTTGCAGAACTGTTGTGCTCATTACAAGGGATTGAAGAATTTGAGAATCCTCCTTATCTGCTGCTGGAACATATGTTGGAAGAGATGAGAAGTTCAGTACCCTGAGTAGTAAAAATATTTGACAGCTATGTGAGAACAAGTGAAACAACTCCTAACTCTGCCTTCACATTTTGCATTGTATAAAGTGCCACTGTATTTCCATCTGTGCACTGATCCAAACTTTCTCCAAATGCTTTTGTGCTGAACTCTGAGCATCTGTGTATTTTAACCAGGCTCTTTCTTCTTCTCTGAAGGTCAGAGGGACGTGGAAGACTCTGGTCCTTAATCAAGGCCAAAGTGATCCGTGCTGAGAACGCTGATCCTGGGAGAGGAAAGAACTTTTTAAGCCAACAGAAGGATACCTTAATACTGCTGCTTGTACACTTGCAGTTTGTGAATGCTGATAGTGCAAAATGATCCTGGTTCTGACCAATGACAACTGAAGACTACAAATTAAAAGTGATACGTGTGCATGGCTTGTAGAAGTGAGACTCTCTGGTGTGTGGCATTGGTTATGTCAGAGGATATTAGATCATTATGAACCCATTGATATGTTGTTCCCTAGTTCAGTTTTTGGGTTCATTTCTTTCTTGATGTTTTGGTTGTATGACTAAGTTCCTGCCATTAACAAAGGGCAGATTGCATTCACTTCAGTGTTTACCAGATGACAACTCTGTGTTCAATTTTCCTCATGCCTATTACCTGGCAGGAGAAGAGAAGTTATCAAGATTTCCTAAATCTGAGGATTGTCAGCATCTCTTGTCCTGCTTGCCTGGAAAGTACTTGTGTGCCTTTTAAGCCACTTTTCTTCATTGTTTCCAGAATTTCATCTGCAATGGAAAGTGCAGTGTTTACAAATTAGTTGAAATTGGTTATAGAAAATAATTCTAAAATATCTGCCAAGTTGTAAAGCAAAGTTTTTAAACTCTGTCCTCCTACTCTTTCAGACGGAACTTTTACGCACAATAATCTCCCACCAAGCACAAATAAAGCTCACAACTTACAAACTGAAGTTCAGTGTTTTGCTAGAATTCTGTATGAAGCTAAACTGCAGAAGAAAGTGAAATTTGTAGCACCTTCTCACAACAGCTACCTAGTAAATCAGGTGTGAAGAATAATCTTGACATTACATGATCATTTGTGGCCATCAAGCATTAGATCAGAAGGAACAATTCCAAATCTTTTCTCTACATCTGTAAAATGAAAGATATCACATTTCCCACTAAGCCTTTTCGGATAACACCACCATTCTCTTCCATAAGAAAGAACTGGCCTGGCATCGTTAATTAATTCAGACTTAATTTATCCACCTTTCAGACTTGGAACTGAACTCCTGCAGAGCTGTTGGGGTCCAACACATTTTCCAAACTAGCTTGGGGAGTTCTTAGTCTTGATAAATTTGCTTGCATTTTTAGTCTAGCTGTGATCAGCATTTTGATTTATATCGTATTAAACCTGGTTTGGCCCATTTGAATGTCCAAGGACAGTGATCACCTGGATTGTTTTCTTTAATTGTGACCAAGTAGAATAATCCTCCTGGTGAAAGCAGGTCTGGTACTAATGGGAAAACTCTATCCATTACTTCTCTGCCCTGTTTGCCCCCAGCCCAGGATGCCTCTATTCCACAGCTTTTCACCTAGGAAGAAGGAAAGCAAAGACTGTCATAAAACAGAATGACAGAACAGCAGACAGTAGCAATACTATTTTTAACGTGTATTTCAAAATTTTCCTACCTCTTCAGAAGGTGTTACCACATATGGTGGGTTAAACAGCAGTAGATCAACCTTCCCATTTAATCTTGGGGATAATCCTTCGACCTGGAAGTGAAGTTGATTATTGTTTGGGGTTTCTCTTTGGAACATGAAGAATGCAAATGTTTTGTAAAAGTACAGTTACTTAATGCAGTTGTTCAGCCATTCGAAACCCCATTTATTGTGGCCTACCTGCATCATCTTTTATAAACATATAAAAGGGTTAAAGAGAAAAATTAGCTTTTCTCCATATCAAATTTTCTAAAAAACTAAAGGTAAGAACAGCCAAAAGTTCCAATTAAATCAGAAGAAGTTGAGAACCAAGAACTGGATAACTTTAGACAAAGGGCTATGATAATGTCAGGCCACTATAGAATTCCTTGTCCAGCACTTTCCAAACCATATCTACAGATATATTTAATTAATACAATGAATTTTTACAGCTTAATTTTGAATTTTAGAGCTTGAGTGGTTGGTTGGGGGTTTTTTGGCAGGGGGTGATGTCCAGAGGTCCCTTCCAAACATAACTATTGTGTGACTCCATGATGTGCAGTAAATATTAAAAAATTACACAAACTATGAAAGAGATACTATTGACACCTCTCTCTTACCAAGTCAGTGATGACAGGCTGCAGGTGAACATTGTTAAGCAGAGCTGTCTCCTGGGTACAGTAAGCTGCCATGGGGTTGATATCTGTGCATCTAAAGGGGAAATATTACAAAGTGCAAGTTATAGGCTACGGTACCTGCAAGTTTAACCCTATGAACCACAAGCTAGTTTATAGAATCACAGAATATTCTGAGTTAAAAAGGACCCACAAGGATTAAACCCAGCAAAAACAAGTGTAGGCTTAGCAGTTTCTCTGAGAAATGGGAAAATGGATTTCTAGTCACAGGACTACTCATTTGTTACAGAACCTGAAGTAAATAATTCAGGCTGCACCATAAGCTCAGAAATGCTCAACAGGCTCTCTTTGCTTTGATTTATGTATCTATAGAACTGAGAAAAGAATAGTTTTCAAAACATGAAAATGATAAATACGTATGAGAGGGCTAAGCATCCTGGGCTAAGCATCCTTAATTATTGCATGCAATAGTTTAGGTGCTGTTATACTTACATGTACAGTGCACTGGGTCCAAGGATGGAAGAAGCCAGAAACGTTGAAACCACACCAGATCCAGATCCTATTTCAAGGCAGATCTCGACTCTAAAGAGAGAACACTCTGGATGACTTTTGTCTGTAACAGACACAGGATTGGTCAGGACAGTGTTACAGAGCACGCTGTCCCCCTAAACACGTTGAAGTACAGAATAACAGAATATCCTGAGCTGGAAAGAACCCCTGAGGATCATCCAGTTCAACCCCTGGCCCTGCACAGACACCCCAACAATCCCACCCTGTGCATCCCTGGGAGCGTTGTCCAAAAACTTTCTGAGCTCTGTCAGGATGGTGCTGTGACCATTACCTGAGGAGCCTTTTCCAGTGCCCCACCAGCCTCTGGGAAAAGAACCTTTTCCTGATATCCACCCTAACCTTTCCTGACACAGCTTCAGGCCATCCCCTCAGCTCACAGAGAGCAGGACCAGTGCGGCCTCCTCTGCTGCCTCTCATGAGAGAGCTGCAGACAGCGACGAGGTTTTCTCCAGGCTGAGGAAGCCAAGGGCCCTCAGGCCCTCCCCCATCTCCGCAGCCCCTCTGGAGCCCTCTCACTGCTTAAACACCCCTGTCCCAGCAATCCCCCCTCAGCTCGCTCCTCCGGGCTCCCCTGCAGGCCCTTCCCCATCTCCGCAGCCCCTCTGGAGCTCTCTCATGGCCCCTGTGCCAGCAATCCCCCCTCAGTTCACCCCCCTGCAGGCCCTTCCCCATCTCCGCAGCCCCTCTGGAGCTCCCTCAGGGCTTTAACACCCCTGTGCCAGCAGTTCCCCCTCAGATCACCCCTCCCGGCTCCGCAGCCCCTCTGGAGCTCTCCAATGGCTTTAACACCCCNAGCTCCCTCACGGCTTTAACACCCCTGTGCCAGCAGTTCCCCCTCAGCTCGCTCCTCCCGGCTCCCCTGCCCGCCCTGCCGCACCGAGCCTCCCGCAGGCTGCCCGCGTCCCGCTCCAGCGCATCGAGCAGCAGGAAGGTGTCCTCGGCCGGCTCGTACACGTCCCGAAAGGGCCCCCGCGGGCCCAGGTGCTCGTAGCGCGGGGTGGGCAGCGCCATCCCGGCCCGCATCCGGGGGAAGGGGAGGGACGAGGGGAGGAACGGGGCGGGACGCGCCCGCACCCCCAGCATCGCTCTGTGGCACTCGGATGTGCTCGACCCGGAATTGCAGCGGGTGCTGTGGCGTCCGATGGCCTCTATCCAACACTGAACAACATCGGTGTGTTTCATGTGCGATCCCCGCCGCCGGTGCCTCTGAGGGCTGAGAGGGAGGGGCGGTGCTGCTCCTGCTCCTGATTTCGGTGTTGGCTTCAGAAATAGAGTTTCCATCACGAAAACGACCACAGGGAGTCAGCACAAACCCGAAGGAAAGAGCTGCTGAGGTAGTTTCTGAAACGCACGGGGGAAACACTTGTATTGATATCCAAAAAAAGCTCTGTTTTCTAATAATAAAAGGACGATATTTCTGTGATTCTTAGTGTGAAAAAATGCGTATTTTATGATTGGCTTTTCGCAAATATTAAAATGAATATTATATGTCTTATGTTAGAAAGTTATGCTGTTTTAATTTTCTTAAGAAGTGTGCTAAATATAGTTTTAGATTATAACATAATGTTAAAATAGAAATTATGCCATGTAGGATACTTTTTTTCTAAAGAAAGGACTCGCACCGAGATAGCAGCCACAGGACACTTAAATCTTTCAGAGAAAGAGAATTTATTGCCCCATTATCAGAAGAAACGAACTTTATCCCGCCTGGCTCAGCCCTGAAGACGCCGTTAGGATTAAGAGGAAGAAGTTGATGATGACCAGACAGAATCCTTTGTTTGAATGGAATTTATGCATAATGTATGAAGTGTATGAATATGCAACAGGCTGTTGTTTTTAAGGGTTAATCCTCTGTTACCGTGTGTCCTTTTTCGGGCTTATTTTGCCCAGAAAGAGGTAGCTGGACTGTCTTTGTTTTTTATTGTCTCATATTGTCCTAATCCAAATTGTCCAAATTATGATTAATTATATTGCTATTTTTATAACCATTTTCTTACTATTAAACTTTTAAAATTTTAAAAACAAGTGATTGGCATTTTTCACAGCCAGCAACACTAGACAGCATCCTTATGCACCAAGCATCTGAACTTCAGAGTCACAGAAACACAGATTGGTTTGGAAGGGACCTTTAAGCTCATCTCATTCCATCCCTGTCATGGTCAGACACCTTCCACTGTCCCAGGTTGCTCCAAGCCCTGTCCAACCTGGCCTTGGACACTACCAGGGATCCAGGGGCAGCCACAGCTCCTCTGGGCACCCTGTGCCAGGGCCTGCCCACCCTCACTCAGTAAAATAATTTCTTCCTAATATTCACTCTAAACCTACTCTCTATCCATTTGAAGACTTTCCTCACTGTGCTGTCACTGCAGCCCCTTGTAAATAGTCTCTCTCCATCTTCCTTGCAGGCTCCCTTTGGGTACTGGAAGGCTGCAATTAGCTCATCCTGAAGCCTTTTCTTTTTCAGGCTGAACAATCCCAATTCTTTCAGACTTTCCTCCCAGCAGAGCTGCTCCATCCCTCTGATCATCCTGGTGCCTCCTCTGGATTCTCTCCAATAGCTCCAGGTCTTTCCCATGCTGAGATGCAGAACTGGAGGCAGTAATTAAAGATTGAGGAAAAATTTCAAGCCACAGATTGGATTCATGATTTTCTCAATGAAACACAAAGACATTCTGATCAAAAGCAGAAGAAAGAGCTGAACAGATTCGAATTCCCATTAAATGTCTCTGATGGAGTATCAATGCCCTGAACACTCAAATTCTGAGTGAGGTGACTCTCTAGGTCAGTGAAGGAAAAAGGTGATGTTAACAAAGTCAGTGCAATCAGATGTCCAGAGATTAATATTCACAGATCCAAAGATGAGATTTTGACTCAAGGATTGGTTTTATCCTGTCATGGAAATGAAACCATCAAGCTTTATCTTAAAATAGGCTTCTTGCTCCACTATCTAAAAAACGCAATTGTAGAAACTCAAAAGTTCAGAAAATTTCAGTTTCCAGAGTAAATTTATTCATGGACTTGATCTTGTACTAATATTACCTTTTAATTTAAAATGTTACTTTCTCTTCAGGAGACAATACCAGCTTTTTTTGGCTCCAAAGGAAATCTAGTAGATGCTCCTTCATTTCATCTGCCTTCCCAAAGATTTGCTGCTGTGCCAGAGAAACAAGTACTTGTAAAATGTATTAAGCTTCCATAAAATTCCATTCCTTTGGCCAAATGAAGTCATGTTAAGAGACAGAATTTTGCACTGTGCCCATATTAGGAAAATTAATTCTTCGGATATATTTTTTTAATCTCTCCAGGTGGTCAAGCTTTAGAGTGCAGTAGGAGAAATGACTTCACCTCCTTCAGCTGTACTGCTTATTATTTTTGGCTGTTTCATACTTCATGAAATCTGGTTAATTATTATTGGGGGCTTTTTTTAATACTTCTAAGTCCTTGTGGGTGCATTTTATAAAACATTTATTTTTACTGCTTACATAACTACCTACCTAAAATATTTTTCTTGGTAGACAACTGTACTGTTTTTGCCAAAACAGATTCTATTTCAATTTTGGGAAATTGTTGGAAAGCTGATATTCCCATTTTTCAGCGGTGCCTGTGCCATGTTATTAAACTGGGCTTTATGGAGATGAAAAATTGATCTTGACAGGAATCATAACCATTTGTTTACACTAAGCTGTGTGGCTTCATCCCATCTGGAATTCAGTGTCATGCCTCTCATACAGAATCCTTAACCCATGATTTCCTGTCAGCCCTCAAAGGCTTCCTCTGTAAAATTCTCAAACATTTCACAGATGCATCTCGTGGAAGAGACCTAGGCCTGTGCTGGACCTGGGAATTCTCCTGTTTTGCTGCATTTGAGGAAGTAGAGCCACCAGGATAACTACAAATAGCAGAACTGCTAAGAGAAGGCTGGAAAAAACCTCATAATTTCTTTCTTCAACTGAGCAAGTATCTTGCAATTATTAGATAATTTTCTTACCATCAGAATTTCTAATTAAAAGATAACACTTCAGTGCTCTAATGAGTGGAAACCTTGTAGATCCTGGCCTAAAGACAGAGGGAATAGGTTTTACATTCAGTCTTCTGGCAAGTATGTAAAATTAAGCAATTCTTTTCACAGTTTTTCTTGGTGGATTTTTAGGCAAAGAGAAGTTCTCATCAGCCCTTGTTCTGCTTGATTAAATAAAACATGCTCTTAAAATTTTCCTGTCACAAAACATTATTTTCATTTCTCTTACCACTCTTCTAGACTTTCTGCATGTGAATTCAAGTCTGACTTCACCCTGAATGTGACTGGCACAAAATATTACACTTAATACCTTACTGATGCTTTGAATAATTTATAAGCTTCATTATCTCTTGTGGAACTTTCCTAGTTCATGCCAGGCTCATGGTTGCACTTGCTTTGCAGAAATGTTTTCTGCCCTTTCATGATCAGCTGGTTTTCCTAATTTTTCCTCAATAATTTCCAATTAACTGACCATAAAATGAGAATTCTGTAGCATTTTATTGGTTTAATAGTTCCCCTTTTGAAAGCCTGTTGCTCACATTCTGATAATTTCATTTTAAGTTGATGTCTTCTGATTTCTTGTTGCCTTCACAGTGATGCCAAGGATCCTGATAAAAACACTAAGCACAATCAGCCCCAGGACTGAAATTTCAGGAGTCACCAGTAGTGACTGAATCTGTCACTATTCCTTTTCAGTATAGTTTATGACTAACTTATATTCAGTTTCTTGTTCACTTCATGCTCCTGCTGCCAATTCCAGCTTAGTTCATATTTTTCCACATAACATCACATCTCAAAGCTGCATGAGAGCCTAAGCAGATTCATTTTTGGTGTTTAAAAATGGAGACAGACACTGCAGTAATGTAGCAAGGTGTCCTGCCTCTGCCACATGGCCAAAATCATCACTCAGCTGTTATTTTTAATTGTTATCCCAGGTCAGTGGTACAGAGGTCCTGCTGTTCTCCTTCTTGCCCTCTTGGACACATGTCCAAACATTTTTGCTCTAGTATTTAATATCTTCAATAGAAATATAGAATCATAAAATGGTTTTGGTTAGAAGGAAATTTAAAGATCATCTCATTCCAATGCCCTGCCATGGGCAGGGACACCTTCCATTAGACCAGGTAACTCCAAGCCCTCCAACCTGGCCTTGAACATTTCGAATTTTAATAATTCTTATTTTACATGGTATATTTTGGCTTCTAAGACATAGCTTTTTTAGTGACCAGTCTTTTACCCTATTTCTTTTTGACAGTATCTCATGCTTGAGATGGTTGTTTAACCAATAAGCTTTGAAGACTATTCCTGCTCTCATTCATTTCATCTCTTAGCTCAATCAAATGTTTTCATCCCTTTCAGACCTTGGCATCCTTGAATAACATTCTCATCACTTAACCAAGGCCAAAATAATATCATCTTTTTACTGCTTTCCTGGCTATTAAGTGAAGAACTACTGCTGCTGTTGATGTGAAAACCTCTCGGATGTTACTCATTTCTAGTCTCTGGATAATTCACTTCTTTTTCTGAGTGTCACATTTCCCAGTGACCCTTTCTAATCATACCTGAGTTCCCTGACCTACCAAACAACAAACCTTGGGGTTTATCCTCCAATAAAACACCCCATTCTCCACAGATACTGTTAGATAAGTCAAATCTGGGTTTACACACACTTCTTTTGTATTTCTAAGGTGAACAGCTCAAATCTCTTATCACTTCCCTGCTTCCCTCCCGACTGATGAAAATCCTTGCCCTTACATCATTCTGCAGTACATCATGGCATGGCTGTGGGATTTTTAGACCTGCTAAGGAATGGTCCAGGGATGACATATTAGAGAGCAGTAATGCTGGATGCTTGTTTACAGCCCTCCCTGAAAAGATCCTGGAGCGTTTTAAGCTTTAAAAACCAATTTCAAGCTCTTGAAGGAATTATGACATCACTCCAACACTGAAATGCAGCTGCCTCATGGGAAAGGCAGGGAATTTTTAACAGTGCATAGAAGCATTTCAGCACTTCAGGAGAGAAAGTGAATAATGCCATAATCAACTGAGCAGAAAGGGAATGTTTAGTAAGTAGTCATATATAGTTGTTTTAACTGGATTTGGGCCAGAAACCTGGGAAAAACCTGCTGCTAATGGCAAAAGTGGAACTGGGGTTTTTAAGTCACCAATGACCAAGTCCTTTGGTTTTCATTTGCATTTTAAGCCGCAGCACCTAAAACAGCAGAGTTGTAGTGGAGCTTTCTTTTATAACTGGTCACCAACATTTCCTCCTTCAGTGAGCAGGAATGATGTCTGATTTCCCCAGGAACTCACAAGAAATTAAGTTCTATATAGGCCTGTACAGAGAAGCAGCAACACGACAGTCAATTGGTTATTTCAATTAGTCAGTGCTAGAGAAAGCAATAATTAACACCAATTTTGCCTCATCGTAGGCATCTGAGTGTGTTTAAATGCACCACACCAGCTCTTTACCTGTTTTAATTTATAATATTTATTGACTTCGTCAGAGCTGTAACCACTCTAGTGTTCATAAACATAAGATAGAAAACCTAGAAAACACAGTTATAATTGTCCTTATACATTTCAGGACAAATTTATTGTCATCCATCAGAAGATAAATCAGCATCATGGAAAAAAAGGGAAAATCTGTTTGAGATACCATAGACGTACCTTAGGTTAGAAGGAGAGGAAATAAAATTGGAAATATTATTGTACTATTATATATATTGATGTTGAGATATATAAGCATACGTATATTTATAATGGCAATTTTAAAATGGTTTTTTATGTATTATATATTACCTGATGATGTGTATATATATATATGTTTATATAATATCTTTTGTGTCCTGGTTTTGTAAAGAAGCTCATTAATGGGGGATGGAAAGCTGTTTAAGCCAGGAAAAAACTTGGACTTTCTGGAGAACAGATTAGGATGGGAGAAAAGGGAAGAATAAGAATAAAATGTGACTGGAGCTTTTAAAATAGTGAATGTTAAAAACTACATCCTATGAAAGGAAGAAATTGAAACTATGAGTCAGTTCTTGGGAACTCAGAAGATTAAAGACAATAAAGGTTTTCCCTGTCTGTATTTTAGTATAAAGAGATATTTTAAAGGGGTTTTGCTTCAAAACAACCCTTGAAATTGTTCTTCATAATGACATTCAGTTCTTCATAATGACATTCTGAACACATATATTGTTCAGTCAAAACTAGAATAGCAAAATTTGGCCCATAATGAGGGATTTGATGGCAGTACAAGACTGGAGCAAACTGCCACCAACACAATCTGAGTGCAAGGGACTATGAATGAGAGGCCATGTTTTCTATGGCCTTCCATAACTTTAAATCAAGACTTGAGTTAATTTTCTTAGTTTTTTTAAAGGAAGAGTAAAAGAAAATGCACGAAAAAGCATGACTGAAAGAAGAAAATGAATATATTGTGGGAAGGAACTTGAAGATTAGCATATTCCTGGCTGAGTTAGCCTGATCTACAATCAGAATGTGAGATTTGTGAAACTTTTTTATTTTTGGCTTGTAACATTTTCATTGGGCTATACCCAAACGGAGTCTTTGTCCAGTAACAACAACCTCCTTAAGTTGTCTGTTCTTCACACTCACACCTGTTAATATATTTTAAAGGAAATACTAAAAATATGTTACAAGTAGAGACATAACATATGTCAGAAAGAATGAATGAGGTGATTTAGAATTAAAACTTTCAAGGTGCCTGGTTGGTGAGCCGTGCTCCAAAGCACTGCAGGTTGACCTCAGCTGGATCCAGGAAAACTGCTGAGATGGATCCTTGTCACTCCTCCCTCGCTTTGTTCTCTTAGTGTGGGGTTCAAGTTAGTAAAAAAAGTTGGAAAATATTTTGTGATGTGGTGGTGAGTTGAGACAAAGCTCTGGAGATCTGCATCTGCTGCATGTAAACTTGGAGGGCTGAACTCAAAGATTTTTGTCCCTTCCAGCAGCAAATTCCCACCAAGAGGTATTTAAATTACAAAGGCTGAGAAGTTGAGGAGCACCTCACAGTGAGAAGTTTCCTAGCAAGAAGAAACACAGAACAAACAAAGAAAACAAGAAAAAAATGCTCTTTGTTTTAGAAAGATTTCTTGGATTGTATAAGATTAATTGCATTTTTCCCCCTTTTGCTGAATCTGTAAAGGTTTTCATCAGCTGTCACCTGTATCAGTGCTACTTTGGAATGTGCCAGAAGATTTGGGGGATATTTGAGCTCCTTGGCATCTTTCGTGCCTAAACACAAGGGCTGCCAGCATCTTGGGGGTTTTTGGGACTTATATCAGGAAAGGGGGTGCTAAGATGGAGTACTGCTTCTGAAGGGAGTAAATCTGTAGTGTCTTCACTGTGCAAGAACAGCCTTTTGAAACATCACTTTGAAATGTAGTACCCTGAGCATATGTTCAGTCAAATAAAGATTTAGAGAGAGATGTCAGTAAGCTCTAGGAGTTAGAATTTGGGAAGGGAATAAAAACCTGTAAATAGATACACAAATCGGGTCACTCTTTGTTAGGTCCACAGCAATTGCACATAAAATAAAAAATTGTTATAAATCCTTTCTGACGTTACGTATGTTAAAGAAAGCAAATCCAATCACTGGGAGATAGGCTGGTGGACTGATTAATTAATGTAATTCTCCCAAGTCAAATTAATTTTTTTTTTAAATATGCTAGATGTTACCATGGAACCTATAAAATAAAAATTCCTACAGCCATGTTTTTTTCATTGCCAGCTTAAACTAACAGTACTGACCTTGGCATGAAATAATTTCTTGAGATTAATGACCAGTTTGGGTTAATGATCCTTGGCTGTGCTGCTGGCCTTCATCCCCTCCTAGCCAGGCATTAATCCTCAGGAAATTTACTGCACCTTGATTGTTGTTGCTCACACATGTATAAGCCTCAGGAGCTGGGGCACACATGTAAGTTGTACATTGCATCAAGAATTCTTACAGGAAAAACCAAAGCAAGAACAGCTTGGGACCTCTGAAATATCAGAAAGGCAAATCATCTGATTTTGATCAAAGAATTAGTAACAGCCTTCACTGTGCACTGTTCTCTCTGTATGAGTCTTGGAGCAATTATTGAGGAGTATTACAGAGTACAAAAAATGTAGCCCTTGGCATTGACTGTCAGTATCAGGCATTTCTGAAACTGCTATCAACTTTGAATTTAAATGCCAAATACAATATTTTGCCTTGATGCAATTCTTCCAAGTACCATCCATCCTCCTTTCGCTGGAAATGGTGCAAATCAGAACAATGCTTTTATGAAGTTATGAAATGAGTGGAAGGTTTTGGCTCATCAAACCTTTTTCACTACCCACAGGTCACATAGTTAATTCTTGCCCTTAGCTACAGCTTGCAGAGGGAGATGATGAGGCAGAGGGTTTGCACAAGACCTTACAAAAAGCCATATGTAGAGTTATAATTTGAAAATGAGATGTTTCTTATTAATAATGATGTTGATGTTCATTCCTGAAGACTTTTTTTCTTCTCTGTGCTAAGGATGTGATGTTTATATACCTGATGATGGTGTACAAACCAGAGTTACCTTTTCTAGCACCAAGAATTTCATCAGAGCTCCAGCTACAGAAACAAATAGGAAGAAAAATGTGATATGATCCTCCCTTCTACAGTTGTTTGAACTGGCAGTTCTGCGGAAAAAAAAATTACACAAACCCCATGTCTGAAATCAGACATAAATACTCCACTGTATCAGAGGTCTTACTGTTAAATTTGGATCTAACTAAACTTCTTCTTCCTTCTGAAAATGAACAAACAAGAAGTTTGAGTAGGAAGACGTCCTAGAATACTTTAGCCATGTCAGTTAATGCCTGTAGAATTTATTTAAACAAAGACACTTCTCCTTGAAAATTAATGGCTTTAAAGGCCTTGACAGATCCATCTTCTTCCATTTTCTGTGACTTTCTTTTCCCAGTTCTTTAGCAGCCTAGGCTCTGCATTGCTTTCCAGCAGTGTTCTGGCTAAGGGAAATTGTATGAAAACCTTGGAAGTGTTGTATTTTAACCAACTGTGCAGATAACCCATGAAAAATGTCAGGTATTTATTTCCCCCACAAACAATTCACCACAATGTCTTCCCAGCATTCCCACATCTGCCAGTCTGAGAGGCAAAATACCTGAGGAGCAGGAATAAAACTCCTCCAAAATGTTTTATCTCCAGGGCAATTTCTGACCTGTGCAGATGTGGGTGGAGCAAGTGAAAGAGTGGTTGTCCCAAGAGAATAAAAAGAATCAAAATGCTTTTCATGAACTTCATGAAGACTGTTGGGCATTTTTTAAATGACAATAAGTAGAGTCATCTTTCTTCCCACACTATATATAACTTTGTAAACCTTCAATCAGAACTATTTGCATGTAACATAAGCTACATCCAGAAATCCAGTGAAGTCTTTACAAAGTGAGCATTTTATGGATTGTTTCCCCTACTACATTTTGATAACACAAAATACAAACACTTTGGCCTTTCTCTAGCTCTAAGAGGGTTTTGCTAAGATAAAATGAGAAGTTCAGCAGTTGTTCAAAGCTCTAGTTTTAGTGTAAATTTAGTATCTTTCAGCACAGCGGAGAAAGAAGGAAGATTTTCTGGGAGATGGAAAGAACTTAATATGAAAATAATAGAATGTTATTGTTTTGGACAATCCCTGACATGAACTGAAATGTTTTGTTCTTCAAATCTCTTTTGACCTTATGGCATTTCACTAACATGAAGTTTATCTAATTTCCAAATATTTGTTCTAGTGTCACACTGACATTGGAATATGAGTGATCTTTTTAGAAATAGCAGTACAGGTAATAAACATTAATGATTTAACTAAGAGTAAAAAATTATGGATGGCTCGTCACTCAACAGTATTCCAGCTCTGTCTCAATATCCCATACCTGAGGCAAGAATTCTTAAATAATTAGTTGCTGATTAACAACAGGAGCTTGACAAGATTTTGAGAAATGGAGAGCTATTGACAATGAGAACAAGAGCACCAGAACAGGACAAAAACATCAGAACAGGGCAGGAGTGGGAGGATATTCTCATTACAGTTCTTTGTCTTACAGTATGTATAAGGCATGGAAGGAAGTGTTTTATTTTCTTATCTCCCAAAATTACCAAGAAACATCCATCCAGGGCAGGTATTCCAGCAGCCTCCCCTCCTGGTGGTGGGAGAGCAACTCTGTCACTGCTGGGGCACAGGGAAGGACAGCTTTGGACTCCCTCTGGTTCACAGCCTGCAAATTTGGGGGCCACAGAGGGTGGGGGGAGTATCTGGCCTGATTCAAAGCTACACAGAGCACCTGGCACAGCTGAGTCTTGGACAGGCCTCCAGAGGGGTTTTCTCTGACCTGTTTTCTTGTGAGGAAATAGAGAAAATGCTCGAATCTACCATTACACCCACTTCCATCCACCTGAGGGGTTTAGATTGTCCCTTCTCCCAGGCAAGGAAGGACCAAAAAGCCACTGTGGTCATTCCTGACATGTCCTTAAAGGTATCCATGACACAGGCTCCAGGGTTTTCTAGGCACATGGATATTTTTCTTAAAATTAAAAATGGCTTTTCAAAAGCTATGGGCTTTTGGAATGGGCCTATCCCAAACAGCTCCCTTTTCAGTTCAAGCCTGGGACTCCTTGTTTCCACAAAAAAATAAGACAGCTCCTTGCAGTGTGTCCTGCAGTGAAAGATTGTTGTCATGACTGCCACTTTGGGCACTGTGATGTTTAACACCAGCTGGAGATTCGACTCCAAATAAGCCCCTGCCTTCCTCCCTGCTCCCTTCAGTTAGAGAGGGACAAAGGCAGAGACTGAGGGTTGAGATAATTTACTGAAAGCAAACAGCAAATTGTGAGGAAATGCACAGTAGCAGCAGCAACCTGTTTGGATAGATCAAGATTAAACACAATCACACCTGATTCACTCTGTATGTGCCAGAACAAGAGGAAAACAATGAGTCCTTCTCTCTATTCACATCACATTTACTGCACAGAAAAAGTTCCTTTCTTCGTGCAGGACCATTTTTTTTCAAAGGGTTTCTCTTTTCTCTCTAGCCCTGCCAACATTCCTTTCACATGAAGAAACTTGAACAGATTTAAGCCCTTGTTCAGAGCACGGTTTGTAGTACGAACATGCTACAGTTATCAGCTCACAATGCCCAAACACATGGGGGCAAAAACAGACTGAGCTCCCACAACTTAATTTGGTACAAAAAATAAGTGTTCTAAAAGCAGATCACTATTTTGTCATCTATTCACAAAAAGTGGTAAAACTAATGTTGTCTATAAGATTTAAGATATATACTCAATAATTAAAATGTTCAATACAAATATAAATTGTACGAAATAAAATACAAATTACCTCAGCAACTTTTGCTTTGTCTGCTCAGATTCCACAGGTTAGCTTTATAACACAGCCAAGGAGACAAGACTGATTATTGAAATTCCACCTGTCTCCACTGGTATGTACCCAAAACTGAGGCCAAGTCTAGCATGATGTCAAATTGGATCCACTCACACAAGAACAGAATTAGCCTAACTGACAGTACTTGATGTTGTCCAGACACTCTTAGAAAAAGGAGAAAAGCTAAACTGGGCTGAATTTTTGCTAGGGAAAATATGCAAAAATGAGGTGCTGAGATTTCTGCTGAGTGTTCATCTCTGAAAATTATTTTTTTAGCCTTCTCATGTAGAGTGAGACACTGCTAAGCAAGGGGATGACAGCAGTGTATACACATCTTGCATCCTAGTTGAACAATAAGATAAATTCCAAGCTCTTTTTCACATGGCTAGAGTGCAAGTTCATGGGGGCCTTATCTTGTGAGATGGCAGAATAAACCCACAATCATTCAGATGTATTGCAGTGCCAGTCCCAAGGGGGCCTTCTGAGAGAACAAAAATCTCTTTTTGTTTGCATGTAGCCACTCATATTAGTTTTTAAGCTGTCTGAGTTTTTTGTGGAGGCTGGTTTTCTGCATAGTGTGTCTGAAATAGGAACTGTTTGGAACAGAGTACTGGGTTGGACTTTTCAAGATTGTTTCGATTTATCCTTTAAAAAAAAAAATAGGCTATTCACAATTAAACTGGCAGAGAAGGAGATCTGAACCCACAATACACTGAGTTTTTTGGTGGCAATGGTGCCATTAGTTCCGTTAGTGGAGAACTAGGTTCCTAAGACAAAAAAGATTGTCACCACTAAATGATTTAATGGATGATTTCTATTTCTCTCCATTCAATTGCTGAGTCATCCCTTTTAGTGTCCATAAGGTTTTTTAAGGTCAGAGTTTCTTTCTGGTGTCATGTTTCAACCGAATTGATTCATGTAACAGTTAACAAGAAACTCATGAATAGTTATTTTTCCCCTGAAAGAGGTATTTAAGTGAGAAAGCTCAATTTAATTTAGGCAGATTTATCAAGAATACAGGACCAAGAGGAAAAAAAAAGGAGAGGAAAAAAAAGGAAGGAAAAGTTCCAGTATTCCCTGGCAGATAGATCTGTAATGACTAATTGTGTCTGATGGTTGTAGTAGCATTTTGCTAAACAATGTTTATAGTTCCTGTAGTGTATAATTTGGCAGGACACTGTTGTTCCTTGAGAATGTGTAATTCAAATGCCTCAACATTGGAAACATACTGTAATTAAAACTGCTGTTTTATTAATGGCTGGTTTGTGAGCTATGTGATCCTCCACTCCAGCAAAATTGCAAATAGTCTCAGCAGTTATGCCTGAACTGAAATAAAACCTAGAAATTCAACATAAGTGCAGAGAAAAAACAGGGAAAGCATCTGCATGGGTCACAGAATATACACATGGAAATATATGAGATTTTGAATTGAAGCTCAAAGAATAGTTCTAAAAACACAAGTAGTCTGAAATCTGCATAATTTCCTTTGCCAAGCTATACATGAGGTCATCCCTTAACATTTTTCAGGAGGGCACTGATGAGTTCAGAGGGAGCTGCGTTAAGCTTCAGCATTCCTAACACAATGCCACAGCACAGACAGTAGAAGGTGCTCTTGTAACAGCAAACAGTGGTGCTTGATTTGACCAGCTCAGAATCCTCCTGCCCTTCATGCATCCCGTGTTCCAAAAGCCACGAAGCCAAAGGATTGCACAACGTGATTGTTTTTAATCAAGCAAGGCCGGCTTTAGCCATACTGAAGTGGATAGAGAGGGAATTCCTTCATGGTACAGGGACTTACCCCGTTGCTTTTTTCCCCTCTCTCTACAGCACCTGGGTTATCCCACAGCCCTGGAAGTTCTGACAGCTCTGATGGTGCAGAATATTTCTCTGTTTAAATAGATTAGAAAAGTTAATTTCTACTAAATATGGTTTACCTGCATAACAATTAGGACAGGTGAGTGTGAAACAACTTTTACTGCTTCACAGTGTCAGATATTGGGAATCCTGTTGCTGCAGTCTTCAGGAAAGGGAGCTGAGCTTTTTCCTGGGCAGTTGTTAATGGTGAATGGGAGAAAATGCAACAGTTTTTCATTTGTTTTAACATCCTGTCTGTTTTCATCAGAGCATTGCCCCTACAAGAGAGCTAGCACTTCCCAAGCCCTTTCAAATGCCCAGGTAAAACAGAGCATGAAATTGTGAAAAAGGATCTTGTGAGTGGGCAGTTGTTGATAGTTCTGGTTTCCATTGTTGGGACATGGATCTCAGCACTCACAGAATGAGGTCTGTGGAAGGGAAACAGATAAATAACACAAGTTAACTTAACTGCAACATTTGAAAAAAATGTTAACATTTCTCTTTAGACGGATGAATGGATGAATTTCAATTTGTCCCTTCAAAATTTGAAAGAACTTACAGCTGTTACTTGCTAAAGGAAGGCATATTTTAATTCTTACTATGCCCTAGAAATGACTGTGTGTTTTCACTCACATCTTAGTATCAGTAAACAAATACTACTAGAATTATTATTTAAATAAGTCCCTTCTATGGATTTTTATAGTTCATGGTGATTCCCAGTCTGAAGAAGAGTAAGTGCTAGTGAGATTTTCCATGAAATTTAAAGGAAGAATTATATTTGATATCTTTTACAGTAGTGTTTCCTGATTAATGACAATATTAATAGCAAGACAAGCCAACAGGGCACACGCTTTAAGAAGCCTCAAGCATCACACATATTGATTAATACATCAGAACTTGTGAATGTTTAGAAGAAAAAAGGAAACTGATGTTTTGAAGTCACAAGAACAAGTTTGTTTCCTTTTATGTCTTAAATGTGATTATTTATTTACAGGCCACTGCAGTTGTGCTCATTAGTGATGACTGAAAAGCTGTGCCAACAAGTTTCCATTTAAAAAAATCTACATAAAAAGAAGAGACGAAGCAATGTAGAATTACATGATCACATACGTAGTTGGTTGTTTCTGAAATGTGCATTGCAAGGCACAGAATTCCAGATTCAACAGGTATTTCCCTAAATGAACTGTCCTGTTCTTCTGCACCATATATAGAGATTATCCCTGTAATAGTTTTGGCCTCTAAGCTGGCACAGTAACCCACACTGTACCACCAGACAGCTTGATGCTTTGTTTGGCAGAACATTTGAACAGAGAATACATGACAGGTAAAAATTATTAATTCACCCAGAGAATTATCCTTGTCTCCCAAAAGACAACCACACTTGTTACAAGCCTAGTCACTGCAATTATACCTTCTAGAAGCTGAAATTATCATGCACTGATAAAATCACAGGATGGTTTGGGCTGGAAAAAACCTTAACTATACTCTGGTTCCAACCCCCCTGCCATGGGCAGGGGTGCCTTCCACTAGATTATGCTGGTGCTTAAAGTATCACAAATTTATGGAAATTATGCACTGCCCTGACATGGCACTGCCCCTGCTGCCTCAGAGACAGGACCAGTAGGGACCAGTGTGTCCCCATGCTCTCAGCAGTTTCCATTTGCTTTTTCCCATGTGTATTCCTCACACAATTCACTCCTTAAATGGCTCTGACATTCTCCCTCCCCACATCCCACCAGAGGATTGTCACCAAGGCAAAAAAGCCAAGCTGGGTTTTTTCTTAGATGGATTTTTGGCAAATGGGCAGACAGTTTTGAGCACAAATGTTATGAACTGCAGTTGCCAAGTCACAAAGGATTTTCCTGATCTCCTTGCTCCTCTCAGCTCTGTCTGATACAGAGATTTGGGTGCAGCTACTTCGTGATGCTGCGTTCCCTAGAGGCACATTGCTTGCTGTCACCTTTGCCAGCTGACCTTGGGTCTCCTGCTTCCAGCATCCTCCTCCTAGTCATGAAAAATTTCTTTTCATCATCCAGGTGCCTGGGAAACTGATGTGGTTCTGGTGCATCCTGTCCTAGCAGCAGACAGGAGTTTCAGGGAGATTCATTGGCCTTTTTGAGCCATACATGTTTTCTATGAGTGGACATAACTGCACTGATCAGAGGCAGACAGGAGCCAGGAGAAAGCAAGCACTGTGCAACCGCCACACACATTTATGTCATGGATCCTGATGTCCAGCACCCTCTTTGACCTCATATTCCCCTTCCTTATAAACACTGCCTGCCAGCCATGCTCCACCAGGCAATATTTTTGCAGTGAGACCTCTGAGGCATCACTAAGATATCCCCAAAAACAGGCAGGCTTTGCATCTTCACATCTGGAAGCTCTAGGTTTGTGCTTGAAAGTCCCCTCATGTCTCCCAGAAATGCAGGTTTGCTGCTTCCCCTTTCTGTTTTCCAAATTTGACTTTCAAATGAGCAGAGCAGTAGGAATTTTATTTTGTGCTGGGTCTGGGCATGTCCAGTTCAGCACTTTGCAATTAGCTAGTTGATTTCACAGAACACTGCATGTGGTGTGCAGCAAGTGATTGCAAAATGGGTTATAAATGAGTCCATAAAAATGTAGAGCTTTGGCCCATGATGGATTTCCAAACAAAAGCCTTGGATGCTGAATGTTATTTTGATTTTTAACACCTGTAAGAAATTGAGATTTATTTCTCCACCACACTCCTGGCCTGAAGATTTATTTTGCTCATATTACAATCCGGCTTATCTGGGGTTTAAGGTTTAACTTAAACTTCTGGTTAAGTTTCCAGATGCAATTACTGTTTTAAGATGGGTGGTTGTACCTATTCCAGTGATGCTGTGCTGCTTCAGCAGATTTTTAATTCTCATGCATACATTTATTTTGTAGTTTGTCTTGGCCTTACAGGAAACATTCTTCATGAATCCCTTGAAATCCCAGCAGCCTTCACCTTTATAGGCTTTTACATGCATTCTTATAGGAAAGAATTCCTGACAGGCTGTAAGAAGTCTAATAATTTTATTTCTGATCTGGACATTTGGGTTGTGCAAGTGTGCTGTAAGAGGCTCTCCTTTATTTTCCTATTCCTTTCTACCCAATTGGCTCAGTGGTCTTGCAGTAATTACCACATGTGACATCTGAATTTAGGACTCCCCTGGTACTCAGTAGAGAGTGAATTGATGTCACTACAATGACACAGTAGATTCTTTTGTTTGCAATATGTTAAAACATGCTTTTTATTTTAATATATTTTTGTTCTCCACTTGCATTCAAACTATTCCCAGCAATTAGAGGAGAACATTGTAAATTCACTTCTGATTTATGGAGCTTGAAATAATTTTCTCCAGTGGAAATTATCCTGCTGGTTGTATGGTCAGCACATGTTAAACACTTACTCTGTAAAAGCACTGCTAAGCTCATTAAACTCAGGAGAAAACCCCCAAGAATTTAAGAGAAGCTAAAGTAACAATGCTAATTTAAAATAAATGGAAGGTTCAGTCTGTTTTAAAATGGGTACCTTAAAAATATCTGCAGGTGGATAGGAGGCTGAATATGCCCTGGCTGTGTGCTCTGGGAGCCCAGAACCCCATTCTATGATTCCATTTTAATTACTGCATTGATTTAAAGTAGGGACTTTCTTCTCCATGATTGGGCATTATTTTACTTTTTAGCAGAAGAATATCTTTGCTTTTCTTCAATTTTATTTTTAAATGCTGTTTGGATTTGTTAACAGTTGATTGCTTATCTTGGAAAACAAGCTTCAAAAAAATATCCAAAGCAACCCTTTAGAGTGAGGATACCATCAGAGTGACCTGTAGTCTTTAATTAATAGACACAGTTTGCTATTTATCGACTTGTAGATTTAATTGGTAGTGCTGTAGGAATTCCAGGAGTAACTGGAGATTTAAATTCCTCCAGAAATATGTTGCCAAGCCGTCCTGCCTCAAATCTGCAAGAATGTTTTTGTTTATTCAGCCTTTAGAATGCTTCATCCACCTATTTCTGAGTGGAGTTGATCTGGGTTTTTGCTGAGGGAAAAGGTTCTCTCCAGACCCTGATCAGGGCCAAACCACACATGTTTTTGTGCAGATGGATGTACAGGAGGCAAAAGACAGTCTCCTGAAGCAAGGAGGGAGCACTGATGCTGCTTGTTTCAGGTGCAGTGTGAACTTGCCTCCTAAGCGGCTGTACAAAGAGGAGAGCTGGCTTTTTTCTGAGAGGTTCATTCCATGGTTAAAAGGATTCTACTGGAGTGTCCAGTTCAGCAAAAAAGTGAAAACTCAGAAGCCAACATGGCTTGAGTTGCATTGAACATGAATTTCTGTGATTTTTTTTTCCAACCTGAACAAGCCCCAGAAGGCGTTCTGTGGAAATTTCAGCAGAATTGTGGCACAGTGTTCCTACCTGGATCACCTCTAGTAGGAACCAAGGAAACAAAGGAGCTTGTAGAACTTGTGGAGATGGACTTATTGGCAGCCTTGGTGCCACCTCCCTTTCATCCAGGCACAAATGGGGGCCTCAGCATCAGTGGCTGGGATTTGTGCCTCCTGTGCTGCTTTGCTGGCTGATTTCTGCAGTCTCACCTGCACACCCAGTTCCTTGGAGTCACCTTTCTTCTCATTTTTTACACCTGCTCTTCCCTTTCTACTTCATCCTTTTGTTTTTTCACCCTACCAAGACAAGAGATGGGCAACCTGTGAACAGCAGATCATAAAATCACAACAGAATTTGCAGAATAGGACTTTGCAACATAAAGTGCCTTTACTTGTTCTGGTTTTGAGCTCTGCCTTGTGGGAAAGACTGCACTTGCATTTGTGTTTTTTCAGTTATTCCTTTTCCTGTGTTTGGAGAGCTGCCTGCTCTTCTCATCATTCCAACACTGCTTTTCTCCCTGTTTCTCTCTGTACATTGCACTGCTTCCTCAGAGTGCTGGGATATCTCTGCACTGTGATGAGGTGGAGAGGGACACTTCATAACAAAAGACAAAGTTGTGTTGGGTTTTCTTGGCCAGGCTTGATTTCAGGATTGGTGAGAGAAACAAATTTGAAACCAGGATGTGTCTAGGTGGGTCTAGAATTCAGCAGCTGCTGAACAGGCAGGAATTTCTGCAGAGATACAAGAAAGCAGTTTATATTTCACGTTTCTTATTAAAATGGCATAAAGTCCAAATCTACTTAATCAACTCTTAATCAGTCTAAATCAACTAAAGCAATTCCAGATATTTATAAAAATCCTAAGACATCAAGTTGCAAAATTAAGCACCTGGTTTAGGAAGTGCCAGTCGTAAGATTTCCTGGCCAATCTCAATACCTCTGAATTATGATTCTGTTCTGCAAGAATTCTGGCTCACATCTCATTTACATGTGAAACACTGCAAAGAAGTTCCATATTTCACTTATATGTGTGAAAGAAGAGCATTTGTTTTTGCAAATTAAGTGTTCATCTCACAATGGCTGAAGAAAACTCTGCAGATGTAGGGTCCTAGACCTTTCCTGCAGTTTATTAAATGTCTCCTGCTGAAGAGAGAATTTATTCCCCATCCCATCTGAGCAGCTTTGCCATGGGTTGCACAGAGAAACCTTCAGCAAACTCATATTAACCACATTTTAAAGACTTTTTACTGATCTGGGGCCCTGGCAAATGTTGCCTTCAGAATCCCTGGATGGCTCAGGCTGGAAGGGGCATGTGGTGCCACCTCCCTGCTCCAGCAGGACCATCCCAGAGCACAGGGCACAGGAGTGTGTCCAGATGTTCTGGAATATCCTCATTGAGGAGACTCCACAGCCTGTCTGGTCTCTGCTCAGGGCTGGGCAGAAGTTCTGCCTCCTGTACAGGGGAGCTGCTGGGATCAGTCCCTGCCTGTGGCTCTGGTGCCACTGCTGGGCCCTGGAGCAGAGCCTGGCCCTGCTCAGTGCCTTCCTCGCACACAAGAGCAACCAGGGACAGAAGGGACACCCAGGAACCCCCAGGGACACCCAGAGCTGAGGGCCCCTGTGAGTACAATATCCCCCCTTCCATCACAGGGCTTCCTCAGAGCGAGCTGACAGTGGACCAGACCTGGATCATCGACATCCAGGGACATCCTGAGGACTCCTGAGCTGGCTGCTGACCATGTTTGACTCTGTGGAGTTTGTCCAAGCTGGGATCCTGGTCTCTCATGGCTGGAGCAGATCAGTAACGTTCTGCACTGGTTTGCTGGCGCCTCCTCCAATTTGGAACCGTGCCCAGCTGTATCAAGTCCCCAGGACTTTTTGTTCAAACTGGCAGGGGTTTTGCCTTTTTTAACCATTAATCACTAAATTGTGCAAAGTGGAGAGTGGGAGACAGGGCATTGTATAGCCCCAGACATAATAAATAGTTTACCAAGGATATTGCGTGAAGTCACATGGAGAATTCTTTAGTTATTTATCTTTACTACGCACCAGCTGAGAGCAGACTGGAGTGCATTTGCTGACAAGATTTGTGTGCCATCAGGAAAACATTTTACAGACCTACCACAATAGTCCAGATATTATGCTAAGAATAATAATGACAGCACTAACATAGTACCTGAAGAAGTCTTTCTAGCCAGAGGATGCTTTCAGGTGCAGAGATGGAAAAGATAACAAATATGCCTCATCAGGAAAAATTTGAAAGCCAATTAAAATATTTTCCTTTGCAAAGACTGTGATTTGGCAGCAGATTTTATAAATGTTCTTTAACTCAAACAAAACTGTTTTCCATTAAAAAAACCCTTTTTCTTTTGCTCTCAAGTTGCGTAAGACAAGCCTGAGACAGACATTTTATTGCTGAAGTCTGTTTAAATTTATCTTATGACTAATTGGGCTTTGATTAAAGTATAATAAAACATTAAGTGTCTGTAGGCTGAGTCCAAAAACTACTTTTCCTTTTTTGCAAAAGATGATTTTTGAGCATGTATGACTCAATATTTCAGTGCTCTTTAGTCTAAGGAACTCCTGGTACTGTAAGTACTTGCAAATGGCACTTAAAATTTGTGGTTACTCGTAGTGTGTAGCAATTTGTGGTTACTTGCAGAAGAAAACCTCCACATAATTTACCCTATTGCTGTGCTATCTTTATAAAAGATTACCATGGTTTGATTAGCTTGTAAGAAACAGCAAATCTTTACTCTCAGGGTGGGAGCTGGGAACTCCACGGCTCCAGGACTGTGAAGGATTTGAAATGTCTCTTGCTCTGAGCATCTGCCATAAAATCTCCTGACTAAGCCCCTAACTCAATGTTTATTGCCATTTATAGTCTGCTTGCAGTTGCCATAAGATGAAGGGTGTCTATTCTGGTTTCCTACTGTTTTCATAAAGAAAGAAAGGGATGTAAATAATGCAAATAAATATTTATTTCTTTCACCCCTCCCCTGCCCTCACTGAAATAAAGCTAAGTGTCCCTAATGAAGGAGCTGGCCTCAAGGTCAATACAGCATTTGGGATAATGCTTGACCTCTCTTCTATTATTTTTGCATCTTTTATTAACACTTTGGTTTATTTTTCTGACTTTCTCATGGGACTGATGTTGTGCCAGTAGTAAGGCTATACATTCAAATGCAGTTTTCCAGCTCTGCCCACTGCTGGTATCCATCTGCAGTGGGTTTGCAGATGTGCTGCTGTCCTAAAAGCTCAGCCACGCAGAACAAAAATCTCTGCCCCAAAACCTGCAACTGTGAAAGTGTGAATTCATTCCACACACTGAAAGAGCAATTGAAAAATTTAGATGCACAACCAGAATTTTTTTTTCCCATTCTCTGGAGTTGGGTTTCTTTTACCAGAAGGGAAAATGTGCTGAAAGGCCTTCTACATTACTGACTCATACTCTGAACAATAGCACAGAAAATACGATATGATATAGTTTCATGCCTATGTAACAGCAGCTTTTGTGGCATTTTGTTGAGTCCACAAGACACATTTGTCCATCTTCCAGCTCTGCAGGCTTCTGATCATCTTGAAATTCAAACTGCATTCCCCTCGACTTCTTCTTGTCACGATAACTTCCCACCAGCCAAACCGTGTCTTGTATTGCATTTATGCAAGCACACATTCTTCAGATTCTGTTTCTGGTTAATCTTTCTCATTCCTTGTCTTGCAGAGGCTGTCTGGAGAGACAGGATTATGGCCTTGGATTTGGAACATATTGATACGTGATGCAGAACAGAAATCCATGAACTCACAATACAGAACAGCCGAACATATGGAAACATGGTGCAGAGCAGAACTCATTGTTCCTTAATGGATGTGGCTTTGCAATACTCAGAAGGGGCAGAAATAAGAATAAATATCCACTTCAGGAAGAAAAAAGTATTATGACTCTTAATATCAGCAGGAATATATGGTTTTTACAGATCTGCTTGCCAGAGCACAAGTGCAGCTCTTGTTACATGTTAGAGTTGTAATCACATGTAATTTGGAGGCTAAACTGGGGTGCTCCAAAGAATGGGATCACAATAAATTTGCTCATCTCGTTATACACTTCTATAATGCCAAATAACCTTTATTCTGTTGAGTTTCCCAAAGGACCTGTTAAAAGCATGATAATGATCATGCAGAAATTACAAAATGCATGCTTCAAAGGTGGTTTTCCTGGAAGCGTTTCCTTCTAGGCAGCAGGCTGGTCTGTGTGATATTGGGATTTTTCTTATCTGCAGGGTGTTGCTCCTCAAAAGCCAGAGATTATTCTGGTCTGTGTACAGGAGGTTTCACTTGCTGGCTTATTGAAGGCAAGGAGCATTGCACAGCATTTTAAGTGTTTGTTTCCTGCATCCTCAGGATTTTGCAAATCCCAGGATCACAGAATGGGTCAGGCAGGAAAAGACTTTTGAAAGGCATCTAGTCCAGCCTCCCTGCTGGAGGAGTCTGCCTTCACTGACTGCTGACTTCCACTGATGATGCCCTTACACCTTGTGCTAGCATTTGCAGGAATATTTAACACATCTGAAGGTGGATTCTGCAGCTTTTCATTGAGGGCCATAATTTTTCCTCAGTGTCACAGAGTAGTCCGTCAGGAAAATGGGGTGTGGGATGTGCTAAGTGTCACCTTCCTGACTGTCCCCTACAGTTTGCAGCCCCACAAAAAATGTGACATCATCTTATTCCTCATTGTTCAGCATCTGAAACCTCTTGATATGACCAATGTTTTTTTAAGCTTGGTTTACTTGTTGGAGTCATCCCTTGAAGGTGAGGAGTTAGAAGTGTGAAGTGTACTGAGGTATCACTGTGCAAAATTCATGCAATCTCCCTTTTCCCTGGTTTGCAGTCTGACTTACTAATGGAGGCAGGGAAGAGTCTGGCCAGTGCAGAGTGTCAGACAAGGCAGGCTGAACTCTCCTGTTGGAGATGGTGTCTGTGAAAGCCAATTAATTTATGGGGGGCATATCAAAGTGCTAAGGAAGGGGAAACAAAGCTGAATCAAGAAAGTAGCGGGAGAAGGAGCAGTCTGAAAGCAGTATGTGATTTTGGCCTTGCAAAAGTATGAAAGTTGACAATAGAGAGAAAAATCTTTGTAGCTGTGAAGAGCTGAGTGGCTCTAAATGGCTGAGTTCACAACAGAGAGTCTTTGAGAGGCAAAAAACACAGAAGGAAAACAGTGAGCAGAAAAGAGTATAAAAAATGAAAGAAAAAGGGTGAGAGAACAAGGAAAAGGGAGCAACATGAACACTAAAGAGAGAAATTGAGAGTTAATTAATTCCGTTTCAGTGGGTGAAACTGAAAGTGATAAAGCAGCACTGAGAGTCACCAGCTGGAAAGGACTGATGAGATAGAACAATTGGTATATCCAAGCTGCACACTTAGGGTGTCATTTAAGTATTCTACTGATTTATCATAGTGCACTATTATCATATTGTTATAGGAAAAGTTAGAAACTTCGAATTTTTTGCTTGGTATTCCTGAAGATTTTCTTTTGGCACTCAACCTTTGTCACACTCCGATGACAAATGAAGCATCTTGCCACGCAAAAGCACACATTTGTCATCAAGCTCTCTTTTAAAGTCCCCTGCATTTCCCATATTGGAATACGAGCTAGAATTTGAAGCTGGAGCCCACAGTACTGCTGGTATAAAACATAACAGGGTGTGACCAGAGATTTTTGGCTCTCTGAATCCATTGGAAGATTTAGTGTTGACGTCAATGGGAGGAGAGTTGGGCCCACAGTAGGAACTACAGTAGTAAAAACAATGCATTTGACTTATTTAGCTGTATCTCTGCTTGCCAGTGGCCCTTTGGGCACTGCATGTAAATGAAGACAAAACAATAAAAGAGATTAAAATGTCCCTGATTCCAGCAGATTTAGAACAGACAAACAGTGACAAATCAAAGTATGCAGTGATGCAAACTGTGTCATCACACTGTTTATGGCAGGCCATCCCACACTCCCATGAAACCACTGCCTGCCTAGGGTTTTGCTAGCATACCAATCAGCACAAAAAGGTGGATATTGATAAAAGAGAATATTTTTAGGCTCGCAAATCAGCCAGAGTCAGTCAAATTCTTGGCCCCAGCCATGTGCTGCTGAGCAGTGTCAGATGCTCACACATACACAAATTGACATTTACAAGGCACGCTGTGCCTAGTGCCAAGTTAGAAATAAATTGCCTCTTCATAGGTTCACCAGAGCCTCCTAAGTACACTAGAGCCTCCTAGGATTCATTTATTGTTTGCTACTGGAGGAATTGGACTGCTCCTGGGCAGAGAATGAAAATGCATTCAGGGCAGCATAAGGGAAACTGCATAAAATGAAGTGCAATAACTGCAAAGCTGCAGTTTCATGGGGCAACGCTTTATGTGTGCTGCATATGGAGGATTTGGTTTGACTGTAATTAAGAGCAGTGTGGGCTGCATAATTAACTCCAGGGGAATGCTGCTGGAAACCAACTAAAATAAATACCAGCAGCACTTACCTGGGGAGTGTAGAAGAGGCTTTGCTTGTACAGAATTCAGCCCTGAAAGGATTTCCTTCAGCTGCACAGAACTGCTGACTGCTGGTGGGTCTCTCCAAGAACACAATGTATTTTGGTGCTGGAGGAAGCTGAAGATCCTCATTTTGTTTCTTCACTTGTCCAGACCCAATGTGATATTAAGTTCTGCGAGTCCACCTGAGGAAAAATCCATGCACATTTATAGGACAAGAAAGAGGAGAACCCCATCTGTTTGGATGAGCCATTGGTAAAAAATCCATTGTGCTGTCACTTGGCTGTCTGATACAGCTCATGGTAGCTCAAAAGAAACATAAAATTCACTTGGGCAGTGCTGCACACCAGTATGGGACACAGCAGCTCTGAGCTTACATCTCAGAGCCAGCAAAGCCTTGTCTAAACCCCTTCCTGAAACCCTGAGAGCCAGCAAACCCACACCTACCAGCCTCTGTCCTCCTCCTTGGACTGTTTTCCCTCCTGGAGAAGGTGCAGGCCCTGACTCTGCTGATGAGGCCAGTTCTCAATAGCATTGTCTTTCTGAAGCTAATTATAGAATGGGTTTGGACGGTTAAGAATGATGATCTCTACCACATGGTGCTGTAACAATTAACAAGGGAGCTGAAGAAGACAAAGCTTTACCACAGACTCCCCTAATGAGGCAAGATGGTGCCTGTGGTGAGAGGTTCTGTTCCCTGACACAGTAACTGAAAACATTGCAAGAGAAAGGACAGAGGCCTTATCTGTAGTCATCTTGCTGAAAAAGAGCTACAAATACATAATAAAAGAGAATACATGTATTGTGCTGGCTTGTCTGGCTCTTCAGACCTGGGGCAGGCCTTGAGCTGTGTTGGTGCCACCAGCAGTTATCCTTCGGTTGTGATGGTCTCTTCTAACTGAGGGAAGGTTTCTAGGGAGAAATATGATCCTCTGTTGGGCTAGTTTATACACATGGGAGAAATCAGACAAGATCTAGGACACTCAAGCCCCTTTGGGTGAGAAGGGTTTCAGCTCTGTGCCTGTTTATTCCAGTTTTGTCAGTGGGTCTAATGTAAGGTGTTGTCTCACCCTGAAAACCTTGCTGTGCTTGCTTCTGTAGTTCACAGAAGCTTCAGTAATGCTTCCAGGAGTGTTTATCCTGATTAAAAGTGGCCTATGCAGCTTCAAGCCCTGGTATGAAGTGCTGTGAGCATGACCTTGTCTTGGCTTTAGCAGTGCCCGTGCTGCCAGCTGTGGCTGGGGTGGCTGCCTTGGTTTTTAAGAAAGTTCAGGGCTCTCCAAACCCTGCTCACTAACTCACAATAGTGATAGGTGAATCTCTCAGTCTTTAGAAAATGCTTGTGTTTTAAGGGCTTGTTGTAAAGACAAATAGAAAATAAGAAATTGAATGAGCAACTGTTCTATCTTATTTATGGCTGTGGGAAAAGAAGTGCTTTGGGAACAGAGGGCAGAGCTGGGAGAATTCATGCAGGCATGGTACCCCCTCACGCACACAGCCCTCCAGCTCTGCTTTAAATACTCTGCTTTAAAATATTTGCCCTCTTTTGAGGCCAAAATTTTGAATCATCTTGTGAGAAAAAGAAGGGAATATCATGAGGGACATGTTTCACCCCCTTTGCCCTTCCTGTGTGAGAGCTGGATGTTTTATAGGCAGAGTTTGTTCAAAATGCAAAGAAGCTGAGAAATGGCTTGGGAGCAGAGTTGAGAAGGATGGGAACAGCCTGGAGATGTGAACACCAAGCCCTGCCTATGGCTGCCTTAGTAACTGTAACCAAATAGCTCCCAGTCCACTTTTATCAGCAAGCTTTATGTATTTAGGGATAGACATTAAACTACAATTTGGTGTGAATGTCAGGTGTTGATGAAGAGCAGATCCCAGCTGGGGCAGCAAGGGCATTTCATCCAGGCTGTGTTGGAGGTGCAGGAGTGGAGCTGTGTAGGAGACTCTTGGCTGAGTTTATTGCTCCAGGCCAGCTCGAGCTGCTGATTCCCTGTAACTTCAGCTGGAGTCATTTGATGTGCTTGGGCATGGGCTCCAGTGTGCCCTCAGAAACACCTCTCTTAGCATGGTGACCTTAATTCCTCCCCTTCTATTCTCTCATGTTAAAAATAAGGAGGAAAG